>CATIWR010644520.1:0-34342 GCA_949677035.1 Omphalea diandra | reverse complement strand
TATTATTATTATTATTACAAGGATAACCTTCAAAATAATGGTATTTCAATCAATTTAAAAGTTTACTTCCAACTGTATTTAATATATTAATGAAGTTTAATTTAGTATATATATTATATTGTTTGGAATAAATTTTAAATTGAATAATTATATTGAATTCTATTGTTTAGAATAATGAATTAAAATCATTTTATTTTTTTAAACATTTGTATGTATTTAAAATAAAAATAATGTCAGTTTAATTTATAAGATTAATAGACTAATTTTCAAATTTTTTTTATTATAATGAATTCGCTTAAAATCTTATAATTTAGATTTAATTTGATTTTCTCATCAAATCATTTATTTTTTAAATGATAAAATTAAATTCTTATAAATATAAATTTTTAAATGAAAGAATTATTAAAATATACTATTTTCGATTGAATAAGAATTCTTAAAATATATTATTTTCAATTGAATTCTTTTAAAATATGAATTTTTAGATAGAGTTATATTATTTTAACTAGACAGTTGATTCATTAGGTTACAGATGGTGATAGATGAGAAAAGGAAGAAGAAAAGGGGTTAGGAGAAGGTGTATATAGCTGAGTTTGATGTCATTTTCTATATAATTACAACTGTATTGCATATTCCTTTGGGAGATGAATTACCTCCACATATATGCTTGCAGATAGAAAATAGGCAAAAATGCATTATAAGGTTTATGAAATTCATATATTTATATTATTAAATTTTTATATTTTGATTTGTGTATATCAAGTCATCACATTTTTGTGTTCTATGATATTAAGAACTTGAATAATAAAAAAATTGAAATTGATAAAAAAAAATTAGAAATAATAATTTAAGAAAATAAGGAATTTAGATTATTTTTCCACAACTGAAGTCATTAACTATATAGAATACAAATAAAATTTAATTTTTGTCCTGGAATTCTTCAATTTGTAAAATCATTAACTATGTAGAACATAAGTAAAATTAATTTTTATTTTAAAATTTTTAATGTTATATATTATACCGTATTTTTAAGTTATTATTAATAAATTCTTCATCAATTTGTTTTATTATCGCATAAGTCTTTAATATAATAAAAAAGAAAATTTTAAGGTATTAATATTTACAAATCAAATATATGAGTTTAATAACATAGGCAAAATATAAAAATTTAAGGATTCATTTTTCAATATAAAATATCCATCTATAGCACTGTATATGTGAATTAAAATCCATTCCGAAAGATTACAAATTTGGAAAGAAAAAAATCTTAATAGATTTGTCTTCTTGACCAAACAAGAATTTGATCCGAAGCACCTTAAGCACATCATCAAGGCATATTCCTTTGTACATGAATTTGCAGCGAGCCAGAATTGCCGCCCTAACTTCAATGTTTATCTAACCGTGCGAATGATACGCAGGAATACCGAATTAAATTGAAAATTGAATCAAAAAAATTATTTATAAAAAATATTAAAAAACAAAAAAGTTATCTTATATTGTTTTAAAGTGAAAATTCTAAGGAAATATCTATATCCAAGCCGATAATCATATTATTTTATCATGATTTATCTTGTATGGAGTATTATTTTATCTTATGTAAATGTGTATATTTTTCTTATATTTATATTTCAGAATTTATATAATATATTTATATTTCATAATTGATATATTTTAGAATTGCAGATTTGCTTTTTATATTTTTATTATTTTTATATTACATAATTGATATGATATATTTAGATTTTAGAATTAATATATTACAAAATTAATATCTTGCATATTTGCTTTTTGTATTATTAAGTATTTATTTTAAAATTTTAGATTTTAAATAGATATTAAATAAATTATATTTATTTATATATTTAAAATTTGAAAATTACTAATTATAAATCGTCTTGTTTTGTTTTTATTTGTTTAATTTATCATGTATTTCTATTATTTTATCCTAAAAATTTGAAATAAGATAAGACAAAACTCAGTCATAAATCAAATAAATATAATTTTAAAATTTTGAGAACTAATAATTTTAAGATAGGACAAAAATTTTAAAATTTCTAACTTTATTCGTTATTTGAACATCCTTATGCTTATCTACGAGTATAATCAAGCCAAGTCGAGTTGAATGTTATCGAGCTCGAATTCGACTTGAAAACTCGAATTTTGAGCTTGATCAATCTTCAATTTTTAAACTTTAGCTCAAGTCTTCAAGTATTGAACCCAGCTCAATCTCAAACTTAAAAATTAAAACTCGATTTAAATGATCCAGTTTAACTCGATTTGACTTGTTTATTTATATAAATTTTTTTGTGAATTTTATAAATTGAAATTTAGACTCAAATAAACTCGATTAGATATAAATCGATTAAACTCAATTAGATATAAATCAATTAAACTCAATTAACAATATTGTAATTATGCCTAAATTCAATTAAACTCGCGACTCTCTCAAATCGAGTATTTTGAAACTCGAATTTAGTTTGCTTGATCACTCGAGTAGATTGAACTTGAGCTCGATTTGATTAATCTTAAATCTATTTTGAGTATTTTTTAAATTGATCTCGACTAATTTGTGAGTTATCTCAGTTCATTTACAACCTTATATTATTATCTATGGACCTTACCTGTAATTTAGCGTGGAAAGCTTTCCCTCTTTTTGAGGACTGACCTTCAAGAGTTTGAGCGGTCGTTGGTTTTTTAAAAATTACCTTCTTTACCTTTTCTTTTGAATTGATTTCAAAATCTTTTATCTGTACTGTTAATTATACTTACTCGCCAATTAGTATATTGCCTAATATGATTATAATAATAAATTTTAAATAAATTTAATATTTATTTTATATTAAATAAATTATTAAATTATTAAAATAGTATATAATTAAAAATTAAAAAATTTATTATTTATAATATTTTATTGTTTATAAAAATTGTTGTTAAGTAGATAAAAGAATATAAATAAAATTATAATCAAGTTAGTATAATAAATTTTAATAATAATATATTTTTTAGTTTTATTTATTCTTTTATTGATATTTTTTACCTTTATTTTGTAATTTTGTCTTATTATATAGAAAATTAAATATTGATTATTATAAATATTAATAATTTTTTTATTGTTAAAATTTTAACTTATTTTTCTGCCAAAAACTTTTTATATTGTTAAAAATTTCTAAATTAGTTATATATGAAAAACTTTTTATATTGTTAAATTTTTTATATTTTCTTTTAGTTAATTAAAGAAAGAGAATGTTTCATTGTTAGCTTACTTATCATATAAAAAATGAAAACATATTATCTTGTTACTTATCAAAATTATTATATTGTTAATATAATTATTTGATAAATAGCAAATACTGATTTAAAATTGAGTTTGAAACTGGAATTAATTATGTATACTAATTAATTATTATCATTTGATACTGATAGAACCACATTTGTTTTTCTTCCTATTTTTGAAAGTATAGAATTCAGTGGTTTGAAATTTTTGAAGTTGTAATTTGTTGTATGTGTAGCATAAAACGAAAAAATATCCCACAACTAACTCACTTTCTCATTTAGTCACAGAAACTAGGATTTTCCTAATCTGGCAAATCAAAGGGCCAAAAAATATTCCGGCCAGTTTGCAACTGGTGCTTAATTTTCCAGCATGCCAAAAAAACCATCCTTTCCATTTTGTGTGATATTCTTTTCTTAACAGACATTTTGAGTGATATTCATTTTATCATTTAAAACCCACAAAAAAATAACAATTATTGAATCCAATTAATTATATGGCAATGCTTGGTCCAACAACTATTGAATTAGGAAAATTAAAAATGTTTATGGATTGAAGTATTTAATAATAAGTTTTAGACTTTTTAAAAGTCAAAAGGTATTCAATAATAAAGACTTTAAAAAATCTATAAAAATCAGAGGTATTCAATAAAGATTTTTAAAGAGTTTTAAAAAGTTCATAAAAATTCGGATGTATTTAATTACAACTTTTATAAAGTCCATAAAAGTTTACCAATATTCAAAAAGTTACTGAATTTTAAAAGTGATAGACTTTTATAAATTTTTTTTGATAAAATAGTATAATTCACTCAAATCAATAGTTATAGGGCATCGACAAGCTAGGATATTGATATTGAAAAACTATGGTTAAATATAACACAATAGTTATAATAATTTGATTTACTACTTAAGATATCTTTTGCATGCCTACGAAATTATTTTGATATTATGACATCGTTCTAAATAAAGTTTCTCAACATAATTGTCATAAAATTTTGAACAATTATAATCATATTATAAAGTAAATCAATAGTAATCCAAAATCAATATATATTATTTTTCTTTAGTAAATATAAATCAAAACTAACAAAAAAAGAGAAAACACCCACAAAAATGAGAAAAAAAAACCTCCATAAAGGAGACTAAAACATCTACAAAAGAGAATAACACATTGACACAAGATATAGATCTCCACACAATAAAAAAAAGAAAAGCAAAAAACATATTTATCAATAGAATAAAAGATTTGAGTTTATTAAAATTAATAAAAAACAAAGAGATGAAAAAAAGAGCAGGCAACTGCTGGCTAACCAGTAGTGACCCCAATCTAAAAGTAATAGAAAAACCCTAATGAAAAAGTTGAGAGAAGAAGCATTTTGGATTGGACAAAATTAGACTTTATAGATTTTGAATGACTTTTTAGTATAAAAGTCTAAAAAATTTTATTGCATATCTTTTCAAAATTTTTCAAAACTTTTGTAGGTTTTAAAAAAAAGTTTTTGAAAGTTCTTTATAAATTTATAAATTTCATAAAAATTATTAGAAAATCTATAAATTCTATAAAAGTTATTCACTTGAACGAGTATATCAAAGTATTAATTGAATACATTCTTCTTAATATTGTCTTCTCTATTTGCCAATAAAAATATTAATCTCCCATTGTCAAATCATTTTCAAATTCGTTAATTTATAATTTCAAATTTTGGCAAAATCTTATTGAATATATGATTTTTCAATTTAAGGATATTGAAATGGTGAGTGTAAAATTCAGTCAGAATCACACACACACATATATATATAAGTGTGAATATTATTGATGCAACACGAGCATCCATTAAAATGGAGGACCCGTTGCTCTTGATGCAACCTCGTGAGCCCTACATTTCTAATATTGCTATATTATTGCATCTCAGGTCACATGGACAATCACAAAAGCCCCTTTCTCACATTCCAGCGAAATCTGCACGGATATGCTTGTCTCCATAACTTTACTCCACTCAAAGGTTTTTGAAACGGGGTTGGTTATTGTGGCTTTACTGTCAACCCTTGCTAGCCAACACAATTTATGTTGATTGTGGCATGAGAAAGCATACCCTCCATACTCCCCATTTTTTAAAGGGGAATACTCAGCATATGACAAGCTTCCTTGATTATGTTATAATTTAAATTATATGATGACCAAATAGGCAAATAATTTTTTTTTTATGTGGTTATATGTCATGGGTGGTCTTTGTAGTGTTGTACCCTTGCTGGTATTGCATGATAATAATGTAACTAGTAGCAACGCAAACGACAAACACAGAAACAAATATGAAGAAATGATATTTTTGCTTACATATATACATTTTATAGTAAATATTGAAGTAGCTAATTATGAAATCATATAAAAAAATAATATTAAAGATAATTGTCTAAATCAATATTAATTATAAAAAAATAAATGAGATGATAATAATCAATTAAATATTTAAAAAATAAATATTAATTGTCTATAAATTTGATAACTAAAATTAATAGTAAAAAAATGTGTTTTCAAAGTGAAAATGATGTTTTTTATTTTTTTAAAATTGTAGAAAAGTGCGCGAAATGTTTCAGATAAATTTCAGTGAGTTTGCTGAAGGAAATGCTTTTTAAACGCAAAAACATCTCATTCCAAGAATTTTTGTGTATCATAGTAATGTAATGAATAATTACCCGTGTAATCCTTCAAATTGTGTAGACAATAACTTATTTTAGTGTGTAATTTATCTATTATTTTGATATATCTTATTTAATTCATTCTTTATAGTAAAAGTCAATATTTATGATTATGTATATCCACAAATATTTAAAATTATTTATAGATATAAAATCAATAGCAGAAATCAATGTTCAAACCTATTTGAGTGTTCTATCAACGAATATCTAAACAGTGAATCAGTTGCAAGTAGGCAAGACAAATTGCATAAATAGGGAAGTTATGTGCCTAGATAGATAGATCTCCTTGTTCCATTTGTATATTTGTTTATTGAAGGAGTTAATAGTATACATTCTATACGAAAACTATACAGGGCCATTTGCAACCATATCTATACTATAGGATTATTACGACTGGTTATATTAGTGAATAGCTTCTCAGTGGAAGTAGGAACGAATGCAACCATTTCCTTGATGCGACCAACCAATCTTCCTCTTGTCAAAAGCTCAAACATCACACAGCCAAAACAAAAGTCTTTGAATTAGGTGACATAAAGATTTTATATAATTGGGCATAGCGGGCCATGTTTCTACAGCAACTCTGCAACTCTGTCCATGGCACATGCCTTGTTTCAGAACTTAAGTTCAATGGATAAACAAGTGCTTAGTCTTATAATGACAAAGCATATGACAAAGGTATGCCAGTCAATAAGCAGGGCCGTGTATTTACTCCTACTGAATTGGTTTCCCTGTGGAGGGATTGCTGGAAATCAAATAAATAACCATACTCATCCAATTAACTTGGAGAAGCATTAGCTTATGGTTGGATTTGGTCATTAGTTGCTTTGTTTACTAAAACCCACGCAACAAAAATGATAGGGTTTTAGGCCCCTTGGCCTATTGAAAGTGAAATTAAGGAAATTAAGCTCCAGCCCACTATTTTGTGGATCCTATAATTGAGTAAGCCACATTTTCTACGTTGCAAATGGCCCATCATATATGTCCTCTTCACAATAATTCAGGGAGTGGGTGCCTCACTTGTTATTAAATAATCACAATAATGTAAGCATTATTTATAAATATATATGGGTGAGAGATCCATAAAATAAATTCATAAAATAAAGTATTATTTTAATTTTATTTTTATTTTTAATAAATAATCATAATAATGTAAGCTAAATGGCCAATAGTTATTTATTTTATTTTTTCATGTATTTTATTATTTTTTAATGAGAATATTTTTTTATTTATATAAAATTTTAAAAAATATGTCCTTAATTATAATGGAGAATATAAAACAATTAGTATCAGTTTTTTATTTTCCATATCTAGTAATAAGTATTTTTTTAATTTTATGAAATAACTCCAAATAATTTTCTTTTTATCATTAAAACTAACAAAAATATGAAATTTAAAAAATTTTAATACTTAATTATTTTAAATTATAACTTTATCAAGTGATATAAAAAAATAAGTTATTTTATTAAAACTCAATTTTATATTTTCCATTAAAAATATAAAAATTAATCAACCGAAAGATAAAAAAAATAGATTAAATATGCTAACTCTCTATATAAATTTTATCCTATTATATTATTTAGTCTCTCGTTATCACAAATTACACTAAAATACCCTTTTATTTTAATCTTATTAAATTTTACTATAATTTCTATTAAATTAATATAAAAAATTCATATTACCCTTTATTTTCTTTTAAATTTTCAAATTATACCCAATAGTACACCAAACCTTCATTCACCATCTCCAATCATAGCCACACCAACCTTCATTCAGAATCCACAAACTAACCACAAAATCATTCAAAATATATAAATTCATTCACAAAATCACAATTTAATTAACAAACAAATCAAAGAACCTGGAAAAGAAACAAATCAAAGAAAATCTGTTTACCACATCAATAACCCATCGTCAAACGATCGAATCCCAACCCAAACTATCGAATCAACATGAAATCAAAAACCCAGAAACCAAAACCCATAAAATCAAAAACCTTGAAACCAAAAACCATGAGATCAAAACCACGAAATCAAAATCCAGAACAATATAATACCCATGGGATCACACTGTTAGTAGAACTTTTCCACATCTATAACACAAATCCAACAATAACAATGCTAAAAAGAAAAAAACTCGAAACCAACAATAACAATGCTAAAAAGAAAAAAACTTGAAACCAACAATAACAAAAACGCCAAAAACCCAACTCAGAGAGTGCATGATTTCCATGTAAGAACAAAAAAGTAACGAAATTTTGAGCAAAAGCGATAAAAACAGTAAAGAGACCAGTGGTCAAGGCCTTGATCATTCCTACTCGTCAACCCTTAAAATCCCTGAAAACCTCTTCAACCGTCCGTGGGTTATATTGCACGCCTCCATCCATGTTCGTCCATGTCGCTTCCTTTGATTTGAATTAACTGAGGAACGCAAACCTATACAAGAGAAGGGGGTCGATTTCCTCTTTCTTTTAGATGAATGGGAATGAGAGAACGACGGGAAGGAAAATATTCCTTCTCCAGCAATTGTACAATGGGACGAGTGGGACGTCGTTTTCCTCTTCCTTAGATGAACGGAGGAGGTCGAAGAAAATAAGATTTTTAGCTGGCACGTTTTTTTGGTGGTGGAAGGGAAGACGATAAGATAGAGTAGTGGGACGTCGTTTATGGGTGATTGAGTGGTGGAATTTTATGGGTAAGTAAAGTTAGTGATTGATTTTGTGAATGATCGAATTGGGTTCTTTGATTTGTTAAGGGAAGTTGGTGTTTAAGAGTAATTTTGAAATTTTGATAATTTGAAAATGTACTTGTTGGTTTTCATTTATTGGACTAACGGAAAATACGTAAAATTTTGATGAGAAGATTTTATTATTTATCGAAAATAAAATTAAAAAATATTTTAATATAATTTTATAAATAAAAAATTAAATAGTTTAATAAGATAAAATTTAAAAATGTCAAAATATTTAACTTAAAAAATATAATATAACAAATATATTATAGAAATTTGCAACGGTGCCACAAAAGTTGCAAAGGTCACACAGTTACCATAAAACTTTATATTGCACAGCACTTATACACTGTGCAGCCTAGATAATTAATACTCAATTAGTGTATAAAATAATTTCTACCATATATTTATCCGATATGTATTAAGTAAATATATGGAACATGTTTACTTAATAGATTTTATCTTTTTTTTTTTGAAGCAAAAATATATTTTATCTTAAAGATCTGGTAATAATGTAAATTAATTATATGATTAATATGTATTATTTGTATTTCCAGGTTTTCTTAAATCTGCATATAGGTTTTATTCCATTAAGAAAAAAATTACAATTTTTGTCAATTCTTATTATTTAGTAGTTTGGTACAAAACACCTTTTAATACAATGTTTATTATTTTGTTTCTTATTTAAAATGATTTTGCCGATTCCTATTACGTAGTATGTCTTAGTAGGTTGGTACAAAAACACTTTTTTTTTTTAACACAACGTTCAATAATCATATTTTTTATTATATTACTTCTTATTTAAAATAAAAGTAAAATTAATTTTATAATGTTATTGAAAATTATGTCAATTTTTTGTTTATGCATATTTGTTCATCCATGCTTTTATATATAATATTATATTTTTTCAGCATGTGTATTGCATATGATATTGGATTATTTAAATCAATATTATACAACATATATATATATATATATTAATTTTTTTTATATCTATAACAAATATAAATAAAATTAATTATGTATCAGTGTCTATATAGAAATATGAATATTTTACTTAATAAATTATATCAATATTTGTTTCTATACATTGACAGTTTAGTTATTTTTAGACTTCATTGAATAATATATTATTAACAAAACAATATAGCAACTAATGAACGAGTAAGATAATGCACTTAAGTTTCATGTAGCTTTTATCCTTTGATTTATATAAATGAGTCAAATATGAAATTTCTAAAGATAGTTTAAACTATTAGGGATTATATTATTTTTTATTATTAAAATCATTAAAACTACAACTATACAACAAAAAAAAAAGGATAATGTCTTTAAAATTTTCAAATAACACTAATACAAAATTTAAATGAGTTCTATAATTTTTTATGAAATTTATGTGTTTAGTATAAATGAAAATTTATTTTATTCAATTCTTAGAATTAGTCACAAATTATATCAAATTTGATATTTTAAAATTGTAGAGTTTTTTATTATGATAAGAAACACTTAGTTATTTTTTTCTACTTTACTTTCTATTTTCTCTGCTACTTCTCTCACTCTCTCTCCTCTCTCATCATTCTCTCTCTTTTTTTCATTTTGTGCCTTTTTATATTTGTAAAAATTTTAAAAAATAACATAATATATTTTTGTAAAATAATTTTTTATCAAAATACATTAGGTCAAACATAAAATTCATTTCAATTGAAAAAATTTATTTTTATTTTGTAGTATACTAAATATATAGAAATTCATTTATAAATAAATTCTATAAGAAACTTACTTGAAAATGAAATGAATTTAAGTTAGAAATTAAACTAAATGCTATACATGTTGCTGTTTTTATAAAAAAATATAAGTTTTAGTAATTTTAAATTATCATTTATAAATTTATCATTAATTTCAATTTTATTATCCCAAAAGCCTTTGATATGAAAAATAAAAAATTTGAAACTTAAATATGGATTTATTAATATACCTTGTACAGAAAATTAATAAAAAACTAAAGAAAAGATCAACACCATAGACCAGCCTAAAACACAAAATAATAAATCCTATACCTATTTATATGGATGAATTTGTATATAAAATATTATTTTACCAAATGTGAAATCATAATTATTTTAAAATTTTCTCACAATCTACCATCAAATCTAAATAAATAAAAATCTATGAGAAAAAAATAAATAATACAGGAAAAAAAGAGGATATCATAAAGAAAAATAAATGATTGGCTAAAAGTTAAAAGAATCCTAAAAAAAATTGACTTGTAAACTTTGAAAGTTTGGCATATTTAGATTTTGTACCTATATTTTTTAGGTAATCATATGACTTATTGTACCGATAAATTCAGAACTCAATTTATAATCATGAAATTCCTTTTAAACATGTTAAAGTATCAGAATTCTGTTTATAGTTAATTATAATTATGAAGTATCTTTTAAATGCTTTTCATATTGAAATACGCTTTATATAACATATTTGTATTAATAAAACTAAAAGATGAATAAATTTTTTTAATGAATAAAATTGTAGAATAATATGTACCATTGTAAATTTTAATTATGTATTTTTTTTGTTCATATATATTCTCCATCTGTACTTTGATATATAATATATAGATATAGGTATGATGTTTAGTATAAGAACAAAATTTCCTTTACATAATCCTATATAACATTCAGATTTATTTTATAATAAGGATCGTTCGAGATAGATTTTTGTGTCGGGTTTTGTTGATTAAGGGTCGATTTCTGAAGGTCTACACGAAAAGGACGGAGCAATATTAGACCTCTAAGGCCGCCAACAGTGTTCAATCGCTATCGGGACTTCCAAATGAGTGAAAAAGAGGAACAGCCTTTTGCAGCATGTAGCCGCATGGTCATTGAATAAATACAAAGGTACAGAAATGGGTTAAATACTTGATTTTATTTTATTATATTATTTAGTTCGTCACTTTAAAAAATTGTATTAAAATATTTTTATATTTTAATTTTATTAACTTTTTCATTATCCTATCAAATTTTATATTTAATCAATCTAAAATGTTTATAATATTATTTATGTTAAACTAAATTTTTAATTCTTATCAAAACATAAATACCAAATCCAAATCGATAAAATCGAATAATTATTTTAAATAAAAAAATCATCTAAAATCCAAAAAATTTAACAAAGAATTGTCCAACCATTTTAATCCAAACCCAATATCATTATTCACAAACATCAAACTCAATTGTTACATCCTCGTTACAAACATCAAATCCAACATCATTCTTCACAAATCATCACATTCAAAAAAATAATCAAAATCGAGAATCATTTAATAAATAATAAACAAATATTCACAACATTCATATCAACACAATTAAGTGATTCAATCCAAAAATCCAAAAATTGAAATAGCAAACAAGATCATAAACAAGATAAAAAATTCAAATCAAAATCGAAAACAATATCAAAACAAATTGAAATTTAAACAAGATAAAAAACAAATCCCAATCAAAACAAATTGAAATAAAACAAAAAAACAAGGGTCAAAATTGATATGGCAAATAAATCTCAATTTTGATTTTTCTGGGAGACAAACCACCACACTACGGTGCACACCCTCGATCTTCATTTTCGACATTTGACATAGATCTCATGAGACCCACCCAGGTATTTGTAGAAGACAAAATGATGAAAGCCTTAGTAAGCATCTCTAATGAAAAATGAAAATTTTTCTAGATATTGGATTTGGCATTACAACAACTAGTGTTAGACTTATCATCTCCAACGAAAAATGAAAGTTTCTCGGTAAATGATTTTTTAGGTGAAAGTTGGAGAAATAATAAAAGATATTTTTTTGAATTTATATTGAAAGAGAAGATAAGGGCAAGGGTATTTTTAGAATTGATTAAAAAATTTTAATTATATTTTTATTTGACTAGTAGAAAAAATTGAAAATTTAACGGAAGCCCCTCACAGTATAACGAAGACAAAATAGATGACTCATTTAATATAATTTCAGAAAATAAGGGACTAAATAGTACAATAGGGAAAAATTCTAGGGATCAGTATAGTTATTCCTGAAAAAATCGTAGCTGTCCGCTATTGGTTGCACTGCATTTACTTCCCTGTCTTCTAATCTACCCTTCTTCCCAAATTAACCTTCTCCCTCTTTTTTTTTTTCTTTATTTTTTTTCAAATCTCCATCTGTTATATATATTATACTTTTTTTTTATTTTAGCTAAATTAAATAAATAAATTATTATTATTTTATTTCAGATTAAATTTAAAATTTGAAATCTTTTTCATCTTGAGACAACTTCACGTTCATTCCACAAATCAAATAGGCAACTTATCCGCAAATACTTTACACTCAATATTTCATAGAACAATTAATTAATTAATCACAAATTTATATGTTATACAATGTAATTATAATAATAAATTTTAAAATAAATTTAATATTTTTTTATTAATAATTAATTATTATTTTATAAAAATATGAAAAAATAAAATTTATAATTATATACAAAATTAGTTGTAATAAAGAAAGTAATTCACATCTTTTATTTTTTAATTCATACATTTAATTTTTATGCGATACAATTCTAAGAGAATATTTATTAAATTTAAATAATATAAGTCATGACAATCATCAAATAAATAATATAAAACATTTCATAATGAAAATAAAATTAATAGATAGTTACAAATTGCATATGCATATATAAAGTAATGGTAATAAAAGATTGTTTGTTAATTTATATTTTCAATATTACATGATATAATTTTCAAAAAAATTTTATTAAATTTAAATAAAGTACTTTCTAACAATTTATTTGACTGTCGTTATTTTTTATATATTCAAAATTTTAAATAATTAGTGGAATTAATTTAAATTTAGCTTTTTATTTAGTTTTTTACTTTTAAAATTTCTAAATTTTTTATTTAAATGTTATTTAGAAATTCTACTTTCTAGATTTTTTAATTTTCTATTTAGATGTTTTTTATATGATCTTAGTTTATTATTTATAATTTTTACTGTCTAGGTTTTTTTAATTTTTTTTTATTTAGAATGTACTTTTTATATGGTAATTAATTTTTTAATTTTTAATTTAAATTTTTTATAATATAATATAAAATAATAATATATAACTGTATTATAAATAATTGTTTGAAAAATAATAAACAATAATTTAAAATTAATTATGAGATGACAGTTTTTTGTAATATAATATAAAATAATGATATATGACTGTATTATAAATAATAATTTGATAAATAATAAGCAATGATTTAAAACTAATTATGAGACCATAATTAATAAAATATATTGATTGATTATTATAATATAAAATAATCACTTATTCATAATACACATGTTTTTGGTTAATCAAAATTTTAATTATCTCCAATCTTGGTTCAAGATCATATCTTATTTATAACTTTAATATGATTGAGATAAATTTTTTTAGTCAAATTTTATTAGAAAATATCATATTTTATTGATTTATGAATTGAACTCAAATTAATAGTAACAAATTTATATTAGATTATAAAATCAAAAGTTCATTATTATAATTGATTTTATATTTGACTTATTAATGCAATTTGTAATCTTATATTTCACTTTAAAATAAAAAAATAATTGATGAAATTACTTTATTTCTTTTATTTAAATAAAACATATAATAAATTGAGAGTCAAGTGTTTCTGTCATAAACAATATATGTAAATATGTGCAAAAATATGTATTTTTTCATTATACTAAAAAAAAATTATAAGAGATATTGTAATAAACTACAACTTGAAACCCATACTTGAACTTCACTCCTATAAAAGTAAACATAATGTCAGCCATCGAAAGCATCAACCCCCTCTTTCCGCAGCAACACCTACTGAAACTGTGAAAAAATGTCTCCCATTTCCTTTCCCCTTGCCGTTAATATTCTCTTCTTCCTCCTTCCTCTCCTTTCCACACCCTACTCCGCCTTCTCAAGCAACCACAGTGAACCCCAAGATCTCGTCCGTTCATCCTGCCTCCACGCCAGCTACCCCAACCTCTGCATCCGTACTCTCTCCTCTTACGGCGGACACGCCAATACCCCTCGCGACCTAGCCCAAGCAGCAGTCAAGGTCAGTCTTTCTCGCGCTCGCAGACTATCAGCATACTTGAGCACCATTTCTGGGCTGAAAACGAGGAGAGAACGAGTGGCGCTGAGTGACTGTGTGGAGCAGATAAGTGACTCGGTGGAGGAGCTGAGCAGCACGTTGGGAGAGTTGAAGCATTTGAGAGGGCAAACGTTCAGGTGGCAGATGAGTAATGCGGAGACGTGGGTTAGTGCGGCTTTGACGAACGAGGACACGTGTCTTGATGGGTTTGAAGGAGTGGAAAGTAAGGTGAAGAATGGTGTGAAGAGAAAGATTACTAATGTGGCTAGAGTTACTAGTAATGCTTTGTACATGATTAATCTTCTTGATGAGAGTCGCGGTCGGCCTTGAACATGGATGAATTTTATTACTTAATTACTTGCTATAAGCGTATGCTTTCCTTTAATTTTTTTTCGTCAGTCTTGTTTTGATTTTTGAAGCTATTTTATGGAAGTTGTACCTGTATGGATGATTTTATTTTACAACAACATTTTTTAAGGATTTTTTTTCATTGGAAAATTTACATTAGTCTCGGTACCATTAATTTCTTTTTGGAATTCTTAATGGTAAGGAAACTAATGTACTAAGAAAAAAAGAGTTAACAATATATAATATTACTGTAAACACCTGAACATGAAGTGATGTTTATGAAGAATTTATTTTTTTCACATAATTGATGATTTGATAATCAATCCATTACTTTTGTTCGTTAGTGTTCCTTTTTTTCTAAAAGAAAATCAGATCTCGTACACCTATTTTTAAACCTATGTGAATTAATATTTAATGAGTCTACCTATCTCATAAGAGATTGCTCAAAAAAGGCCACCAACTACAGGTGGTTCAAAGTGACAAAATAAATTGGTACATAAATAAAGGTTAAGTTAAAATAATAAATAAAGTTATGAATTTGATTTAAAATAATAATAAAAATTAAATTAAATTTTTCTTAATTTTATATTATTTCATTAAAATTATCTCTGATATTGTATTATTTTGTCATATAAGTTCTTTTTTGATTGTATAAATTACATTTGATCAGAGTGCGTATGTTTTAAACGCGAAAAAATTAAACTCAAATATACTTTTATAAAAACACAACTTTCTCTAAATCTTTAAATCTATAAATTCTCAAATCTCAAAAGCATAATTTCATCTTGACAATAAAATTTCATTAATTGAAAAACGCTAAAGAGCGATATTTTTATAGAGTAATAATTTTACTCGTTTATCTAATTGTAATTTATATAAAAAGAAATGAGTTAAATATGAATACAATGTTAATGTTGTATACAAGTATTGCTAAAAATATTGATTTTATAATTATATAAATTATATTTTTTAAAAATAAATTAAAAATAATAAAAATAAAATATTTATCTTGCGGAAAATTATTACGAGACGAAAAGTCCACGTGAAAGTAGAGACATAAAAAAAAAATTTTCCATCAGAAAGATGAAATAGAAGATGAAAAATAGTTCTCACATAGTGCACTTGTCATTTCTAAATAAATATTATCTTCAATTAATATTTTAAAATTTTATAATAAAATAATATAAGATTAAAAATAATTTTAATTAATAATAAATTTTATGATGAAATAATATAAAATTAGAAATAATTTTAATAAAATAAAATAAATTTATAAATATATTTAATAAAAAAATTTATTTTACTTTTTATTATCATGTTGAAATAAATTTAAAGGTTTATATAATACTTTAACAAGTAAAACTAGCTGTGAAGATGGTACATATACATACCGAGGACATGTCTTTAATTATTGTGCATCTGTTTACAGCAAGAATTGCCCCTTGAGCAGTTTACGACTCACGAGTGCAATAGCGACCAGGGAAACTAGAAGAAGCTGGCATAGTGATAAAAAGAGAGAGAGAATTATTGCAAACGGCATTGTTGTTTTCTCGAACTCTGTAATTTAAGACTTACTTTGTTGCTTCATGGAGATACGATTCATCTATATCAACTATTTAAACGATGAAAGTTGAAAACCATTTATAACTGATGTAAAACAAATCAGGGATAAAATATCATAAGCTATGTGAAAAAAACATTTATATGCATACTACGCATATTATGTGATGCGTGGGCATTCGCATTAGTGCATTTCTTGATAGTTTGTTTGTAATATATTTTACTAAAGGGTTTATTATAATATCATATGAATGGCTAAATTAGCTTTTTGATATATAATATTAGGTGGTCAATACCTATTATATGTTAAATCTTTTTGAATTTTTTATTTGAAATTGATAAACCTAGATATTTAAAAATAGTTAGAATATTGACTTAATAATTAATCTGTGCCACATCAACATATGCTTCATCATTTCTTTTATTTTTTGGCAAAGATGACAATGGTGGGGAATAAGGATTGAGTTTTCTTGACGGTTTCATGGCATACAAATCCAAAAAATGCTCATCATACGCACCAAATATACTGCTTTAACGTCCACGATCATTTTCATCATCTCAGAATGGTGAAGTGGCGAAATCTTACCAGGTCCTTATGTCACCTTAAAACAATAATAAAGTTAAGCAGGAGAAGAGTTGCATTATAATACCCCCAAAAGTTAAAAGTTACGAGATATTGAGATAAATATGTGAGCATACGAAAATGAGCTGCATTCGAAATAAATGCGTCATCTGTAAGGTGAAACTGGCACATATAAACATAAACAACAATCATGTATTTTATATGATATAATTAACTATAACATAATATAATAAAAATTTATAATTTAATTAAATTTATATTTGATTAAAATTAATTACATATTATCAAACTATCAATAAAAGAAAGAGTATGAAAAATACTTTTATATAAAAGATATAACATAGACTAAAATAATTTGTGATGAAAATAAACATAAAATAATGTAGAGTGAAATTATAAAAAATAAAATTACAATTTTACATTTGATGTAAAATATTATTTAAAATTGCGTGATAAAATAAATTTATGCAATCGATCCCAATTATGGATTTTTTTTTTTTTTTTACAGTTATGGAACCCAATCATACTTATAGTTTGTCTTTCCATAAGTTCTTGACACTTCATTAATGTTAATGCCAAAGAATTTTGTTTTATTATTCCATTTTCTATTTTGTTTGGCTGTTAGTTGCCTTTTTCTTTTTTTTAAAAGTTTTGTTCCCCTTTTGGTTCTTTCTTTTTTATCTCAGCATTTCTCTTTTTTATTTTTTTCCAACTTTCTATTTTCAAAGTTAATTTATTATATCATTTTATTTTCAAATATTATTATTATTAAGTTTATTATACTAATTTCAATAATAATTATTTATATATGCAATTTTATTTGCTCTAAAAATATAATGAGACATTTTCAAAAAAATAATCAGACAATAACATATTATAAAACAATAATATATCATAAAATAATAACTGATTTTAATTATTATCTGCATACAAAAATTATAATTATATGGTAAGTAAGCTTTTTTTGTTTTTAAAGGCAAGAAAGCTATTAACAGGTATATAATTTTAAAATATTATATCATTTAATTACAATTTTAAAAAGTTAATATGATAATTAAAAAATATAAAAAGGAAAACGGCATAAAAGGAAAAAAGAAAAACTGCAACAAAAAAGAATCGGAAAAGTTGCCTTGGGGAAAAAAAAGTTTCCTACTCTATTTGTTTTCTAACTATTATTATTATTATCATTATTACAAGAACAAATTGTTAAAAGAAGAAAATTGAAAAACGGCAATCAAGAAATTGGAAAAGGAGCTCCTCGAAAGGTTTCCTACTCTAGGTTTTATTTGTTTTCTAACCACGTTCTATATATATATATATAATGGAATTATTATCATTATTATTAAAAATAAAATTGGCCAAAAAAAATGGTAACAAAGAAAAAGGAAAATAACTTTTTATGGAAAATAAAGATTTGTTTGGTTTATTAATAACGATTGACCGTGAACAATTAATAGTTAGCGTTTAGTTATAAGTGATCAACAACGGTTTACTTGCTTTAGCGATCACGATCAATAGTGAACTATTAGTGATTAATGATTAACAATTAATAATCAGTGTTTAAATGTGAACAATCAATAAATATAAAACTAGTTGTAAATGAGATGATTATAATATTAATTTTTAAATGAATTTAATATTTAATTTTATTAAATAATTAATTAAATAATTGAATGATTACTTATTATTTTATAAAATTTACTATCAAGTAAATAAAATAAGAACATAAATTTCTCAAAATTTATAATTATGTAGATAGATATTTATAATGAATAATTATCTATTTATTCATATTTTTAATTTTAGGTAACATAATTTCACGAGAAAGTTTATTAAATTTGAGTGAACTAATTCATTATAATTAATCAATAAATAATATTAAATATTTTATAATAAAAAATAAAATTAATAAATAATTACAAATTATATATATATACATATATGAGATAATTATTACAAAACGTTATCTATTGATTTATATATTCCTTATTGTGCAACATGATTTTAAGAGAAAAAATGTTAAACTTATACAAAGTAGTTTATAACAATCTATTACACTATTTGCTAGTTTTTTGAATTTTAGCTTTTTGTTTAAAATCATTACATTTTAAGATTTTATAATTTATTGTTTAAAAATCGTTTAAAATTTTTACCTTTTAGAATTTTTCAATTTATTGTTTAAAATTTTTTTAGAACTTTCACTGTTTATATTTTTTAATTTCTTATTTATACAATCTTTTATATGATAATTAATTTTAAAATTTTGTATGTATAATTTTTTAATATGATAGTTTTACAATATAATATAAAATAATGACACGTGGTGATATTATACACAATTTAATAAATGACAAATAATTGTTTAAAACTAATTCTCAAACTAAAATTTATAATATATATCGATATTTGATAATATAGCAATTGAATGTATGGTTATATTAAAAAAATATATAATTATTTTATATTTTAATTAATTTTATATAAATACTAATTTATATAAATAGTAAATAATGATAAATATAAGGTTAATACTAAGGAGGTGTTTGGTTAGTGAAATCTCAAAGGAGATTAGATCATATATATATATATATATATATATATAATGTGCATTTCACCATCAGACTACATTTATAAGTACTATGTAAATATGCAGTAATAAACATACTTTAATTAATGTAATATATAGATATATAACAATATATATATATTTTTATTTATTAAACTAAAACTTATATATTTA
The DNA here is from genome assembly GCA_949677035.1 of Omphalea diandra. NCBI lineage: Eukaryota > Viridiplantae > Streptophyta > Magnoliopsida > Malpighiales > Euphorbiaceae > Omphalea > Omphalea diandra. The sequence goes on along the minus strand of CATIWR010644520.1, from coordinate 14,258 downwards.
TTGAAGATAATTATAATCAAAATTAATAATATAGATTATCATTCAATTTTTATTAAAATAATGATTAAATTACAAAATATTATATTTCCTTCTTAGTTCATTGAGTAATTAAATCATTTTTAGATTTTTTTAAATTTTATTATCATAGACTATATTAAGTACTTTTTTTAAGATAAAAGAATAATTATTTAGTACTATTAAATAATATTTATTAATTGTATTATAATATATTATTATTATTATGTTATATTATTACATTATTATATTAATTTTAATTATAAAATAACATAAAATATATTATTTAATAAAATTATATTTATTATATTGTAAATATTATATATTATAATCTTATTTCATAAATAGATTACTATGATAAATTTTATTCTATACAACTTTTTGTATAAATTAATTAAATTAAAATATGCAATTGCATTATGGACATGATAGTAAACTATGTTTAATTTAAACTATCTTATGCGTAAATAAAAAAGATTAATTTTGAATTTCTCAAGAAATTATATATTCAATAAAATTCAAAAATATTACATTCATGAAATTACTTAACAAAAAAATCACTTTCTCAATAAAGTGATTTCAAATATAAATGTTAAATTTCGATAATCAAATGTCCTCTAAAAGAAAATTTCAAATATCAATTTTTATATTAAAACAGCTAAAAAAATTGGCTTTTAATATTCAATTAAATATTTTAAACTCGGTGAACACCCGCACATTGTTGGAAAAAAATATTATATAATAATTAATATATGATACTTGATAATAAATACTACGTATAGTGCACGATTTCATAATATAAATCTTTTTAAGTTAAAATACATTAAAATAAAAAAGATTCAAATTATTTTACTGTACTGTAATGTTTGATTTTATTCGTGTACAATTCAAAATGAAAGAAATGAAAAAAAAATTCCAATTAGATCATAGCTTTTCAGAGTCTATCAGATATATAAAAAAGAACAAAAAGTATCCATATCTCAAATATAAAATTTTTTAGTAGCATATTAAAGAGAGAAAGATGAAATTAAATAAATATATTAAAACAGTATAATATTGATATCTTACCATTGTTTAAAAGAAAATCATTATCAACATTATATTGTATCTACTCCAATAAACAAATTATTTTAAAAGATATAAGAGGAAAATCTGTCAAGACAACAGAAATCTGTGATTATATTTGTCAATACAATTGAAATTCATCATTATCAATACCAATTATTAAATTTATTATTTATTTTAAACATTATAAATATATTATTATTTGATAAAAAATTTTATTTTGAAGTTATTTTATAATATTTTCATAATTTTCATTTTTAACTTGTTTAATTAAATTGATCAAATCAATTAATCATTCAATTTATTGATCAATTCAATTTTTAAAATACTATTTACAATCAATTAAAGTAAAATTTTAATTTAATAATAAAATTGAGACTATTAGTCAATGAGATGATTTAAATTTCATTAATATAAAATTAGATTAAAAAATTAAAATAAAATAAAAGCATGGATGCTATAATATTTTTAAATAAAAAATTAACTAAAAAAATTTTAATTCAATTAAATTTATCCTTTTTTAATTTTCAAACACAGTGTTTTTTTAGAACACGTTAGGTAAATATTTGCGAAATTATTGATTACATTTTATTTTTACTATAATACCTATTTATATATTATTATCATGCTTATGATATACTTATTTGATTTCTTAATATTATTAACAAAATGGATATTAATAAATTAATTAAAAATATTTAATATTATAAATTAAAATTTCTCCAGCCATGCATGTTCTGAGCCGCAAGATAGACTCCAACTCAGTGACACTGACAAATTGCCGCTTTGTAACCATCAAATGACATAAACAGCCCTGGAGAAGAGACCAAAATTATCCAGAAAATTACGCAATTGCCATGCAATCTACTAGTTCAGCTTTGCAGTATTTATATAAACGTTGTACTATAGTTTTAAATTAAAACGTTGATTATTGTTATTTATTAAATATTTTTTAGTATTTGAATATTTAATTACTAAATGGCAATAAGAAATGTCAAATTAAATAGACATAGAATTATCTGCTCCATATTTTATTTGTTTCTAATTAATTTTTATATGATAAAAATTAATTTATTATTATTATTAAAAATAAAAAATAGCAAAAAAAAAAAAGAAGTTTTTGAAAAATAGCCACAAAGGAATTGGAAGGGAGTTCCCTTGAAAAGAAAAGTTTGTTGTTATTTTTCCTTCTTCATATGGTTTTTACTTTTCGGTTTGTAAAAGCATAGACCATTCATCAAAAAACAGAAGTTGATAGCCAATAGGCTATTTAAGAGCTTTTGTTTAAAAAAGTATATTTAGGTTAATTTTTATTAATAAACGCACAAGCATATTATTGACTTTTTATATTTATTATAATATAATATTTTTATTATAATATTATTTTATTTAATAATAATAAATTATTTGTTTTATTAATTATTTAATTTTATTATCATTACTTGAATTTAATATATTATTTAACTTTTTTTAGTGAAATTGCTACTATAATCATGATTATTATTTAATGTCAATATTATTAAAAATTGTTGTCTATCAATTTTTTTAAAATACTTAATGAATGATTATATATTATTTGTTTTTTAAAATTTAAATTCTAAAATATATTTATTTAAATTTTAAAATTTATGTCTATATTAGTAATTATATTTATGAATAATAGTCATAATAATTTTATCCAACACTTAATATCAATTAGGAATAAATTATCAATAACCAACAATCAACAACTAGTAGTAGGTAAACCAAACAGACCCTACATTTTATAGATTTATACATAGTTTTATATATAAACAAAGAGTTTTTTTTATTATTATTAGAAGTGCAATATTAATTTCAATATAATTTTTATCAAATTTTCATATAATGCTTTAAAGTTGTTAAATAATATTTTATTCAATAAAATAATAAATTTTGTAGTGTAATGATTGTGGAGATATTATACTAAAATCTTACCTATTTAGCTATTTTATACTTAGTAGTAAATAATATGTACTAATAATTACTTGCTATATTCAATATAATATTTAATATTATTTATAAAAAATATTTTTACTTTTTAAGCTAACTATTTAATAAATAAATAATTAAGACTCAAAATAGTATTGAAAAATAAGATAGCTAGTTAAAAGAAAATTGCTATGTCAAATAATACTTTAATAATCTCTATCATTAAAATATAGTAATGTAAACTTTTTAATAGTTTATTTTAAAAAAAAATAAGCACATAATTCATATTTAAATATATAAAATATGCAATATGATAACTTGACTCAACTCAACTAAAATTTAGTTCAAAATTAATTGTGTCGACTATATATGTTCACTTTTTTTACTCGAAATGATATTGAAACATGTTTTTGGAGAGATGTAGGGTCTCTAATTGTATTACTTGATCCACGTGAATTTGGTTTACATTTTATCTTTTTACTCATATATACTCTAATGTATATTACTTTTCTAAAGGGGCATCAAAGACTTACAATTTGCATGCCCAAATCGGCTCAATCTTCATTTCCTTAACTTGTTTTCTACCAAAGTAACTTTAACTTTATTTCTAATAAACTCATTATGGAATCTATTTATTTTAGCATGACTACGTATCCATCTTAACATTTTTTTCTTTGTCACACTAATCTTGAAAACTTATTGCACTTCTATCGCCCAACACTTACTCCCATATATTACAGTATATCTTATCATATGAGATAAAATTTTCCTTTTAATTTATATGAAGTTTTACGATCATACAACACACCAAATATATTTTTTTATTTTATTCATTTTGCTTTATTTCGATAAACAATATCCTCTTCACAACCCCTATCTTCTTACAAAATTGAATTAAAATATTTAAATTGCATGCTTTGGGGTATTGTTACTCCCTCGAATCTTTTCTCTAACTTACAATGCATATACTCAGTCTTAATTCTATTCATTTTAAATTCTTTTAACTCTAGTGTACTTTTTACAATTTTAACTTTCTATATAGTCCTACCTGAGTAAAATTTTTGTAAAATAATGAAATATGATAACTATATTAGTAAAATAATGAAATTAAATTTTTTTAAAAACAGTTTTAGAACTTATGAATTCATTTAAATATTTTTAAAAGTAAATAATAAAAAAATATATTGTGTGGATTTACTACTAATAAATATAAAACAATTAATTTGTTTTTAAGACAATGAAATGCAATCATTGAACCAAACGGCAGTGATGGGCCCCAAAAATTTTAACCATGGACATCAGTACACCGCTGTGTCCTGTGTTCTAATGGGAGAGCCTAGCTATAGCAAATGTAGGAATCATATATTTTAAAAATGTAGATGGAATCGGATAATCAACTTCAGGTCCACAAACTCTCCTCTGCCTCGGCAGACAACTCCAGGTCTGGTTTGATTTTAGATGATTGTTAGAATCTTCTGCAAGGATCTATTCAGCAATCTTGCTTTTGTATGTCGGTCAGCAGATTGAGTGGCTCATTATCTTGCAAGAGCTTCAGTTTCTATGCCTGGCCAGGAGGGCTGATTAACCATTTTCTTCCTTTTATCTGTACTACTCCGAATGCTTCTTAGTTAATGAAGTTTTTTTTTTTTACCCCTCAAAAAAAAAAAAAAAAAAAAAGTCGAATCTTAGTGTTTATTTTATAATTTTTTTTCCTTCCGATTTGTTGCTTTATAAATGATAAAATACCAATGTATAACAAGTCATAAAAATAACACAAGATGATTTAAACATAAACAAATATCTTTAAACAGGTATAGATACTTTAATATTTTCTATTAAGGAATGATATCACAAATTTTTATCATATTTTGTGAATCATGTGTTGATTATATAAAAATATGACAAAGGTTCTTCTCTTTCGTTGCCCCAAACACACCCTCAAGCATGATATGTAAAATATATATAGAACAATAATGCTATATTTGAAAGATAAATGTAAAATAATGTTATGTAGCTATTTTGTTAAAAAAAGAGCTTTAAATATTATCTTAGCGCGACATGACGAAAGACCACTTTTTTATTTTTCTGATGTACAACTTATTATGGCTAGTTAATAATCCATATGTTCTGCAGTATGCAATTTAATAATAATTTTAATAAAACAAATTCTCATTATTTTTAAATGTGCCATTATTATTATTATTATTATTTTTTTTAATTACAAATTGAATAGTTTATCTATTGTTTAAACTCAATAAATATGAACTAAAATATCATTTGAATAGAATTTAGACTGAAATTTTACCTTAATTTGGTGGTTTATAACTTCATTTTAAAAAATTACATTTAAGATATGAGAGCTGTGAAATAATTTTTTTTGAGCAGACATATGTGTGCATTTGATTAATTAACTGTGCTTGTCAAATGTAGGCCTTGTCCACGTAAATCGTAATTTCAATTGAGGTCTTCACCCAATTGATCTCAGTTTATTAACTGGGCTTCAATAGCCCATGCCTCCAACTTCACACCCTCCCCCATTCCATAAACCCTACTCTAATAATAAAACCCTCCGCAACTCCCAATTTCCACCACCACAATAATGGAAGGCCTCGAAATCGAGGAATGGCCAATCACCGACAATTTATGCGATTCAGTTCTATCACGCTTCTCTGCCTCCTCTCGAGAGGACCACCAGCACCTCTGCAGAACCATAGGCGCTATGTCTCACGAACTCAAGGACGAGAACCTCCCGTCCTCCCCTATCGCTTTCTTCGGCGCCGCATGCTCCGCTCTCGAGCGCCTCTCCTCATCCGACCCCGACCCTCCCCCTCACGTGATCGACTCTCTAGTTACCATTCTCTCCCTCGTTCTCCCGCGAATCTCCGCTTCCTTACTGAAAAAACATTGAGAATCCTTGTCCGCTATCATGGTTAGGGTTTTGAGGTTGAATTCGCTGACGGTTGGTGCCGCGGCTTCGGGTTTGAAATGTATTGCGCATATGTTAATTATTAAAGATACAGTAAACTGGACTGACATATCTCCATTATATTACGTTTTATTGGGGTTTGTGATCGATTCGCGTCGGAAGGTGATTCTTTTTTTGGTTAAAGATAATATTTTAGGCATTGTAGTTGTGTTATAGGATGTCGATTTTATTGATTTGGGGTTGTTGAACAGGTGAGAAAGCAGGCGAGAATGCTTGTATCCGCAATGTTCTGCAGAGTTTTCAAGGAACAGCAGCACTTGCTCCTGCAATTGAAGGGATTGTGAGTACATTTGAAAGGTTTCTTCTTCTCGCTGGTGGATCAAATGGTAGTAATGAGACTAGTACTGAAGGGCATGCTGGGGCAGCTCAAGATGTTCTGTACGTTCTTGATACTCTTATAATATGTTTGGATGAAGTGTTTATAATGGAATGAAAGAGTTATTAATGGAATGAAATAGATTTTTGGTTTGGAAATGAAGTGTTAAATTATATTTATGTTTGAGATGATAGAAATGAAAAAGAATGGTTTGAAATTAATTTTGTTTGTTTGCACTGAAATGAAATAGAAGATTAATTTAAAATTAATAAAAATACTCTTATACATATAAATATAATTTTTTTTTATTTTTTTATTTATCAAATTTTAATATTAAAATAGAAATTTATTGTTATTATTCAAAAATTATATTTTATTTTTATTTATAAAAAATGTGAACAATTAATTTTTTATAATTTTTATGTTGTGGATTTGGGGAAGAAGACAAAATGATCTTAAATTAAAGGCAAATATGTAATTTTAGTGTCCAATTTTTTCAAACCCATGCAAACACCCCATTGGGGTGTTTGCATTTTAATGGTTTGGAAGGGTTTGGGAGTTTACCAAACCCTTCCATTCCATTCCATTCCATTCCCTCCAACCCAAACATAAAATTTTTTTCTAAACCAATCCAATTCATTCCATTCCATTATAAACACCCCATTCAAACATAGGGTTAAGGAGTGCCTTCCACTTTTGTCTATGAAGTGCAAGTCTGGGATTCTTAAGTACTACAAGACTCTTCTTGAATTGCGTCAGACAGTTGTTACTAAGCGAATAACTGATAGTTTGATTGTGGTTTGATTACACCAGACTTCAGATGTTTCAGCTGAAGCATTGCTTGATTTGTTATGTTCATTAGCAGTTTCTGCATCCACAGATGAGACATCTTTGGGTAATATCACTTTCACTGCGCGCTTGTTAGATGCTGGATGAGAAAAATTTATTCCTTTAATAGACAAATTTGTGTTGTTAAGCTGCCACTTGTATTTAGCACCCTGAAAGGTAAAGATGCTTTATTTTTGGAAAGATAGTACTTTCTCTTTGGGTGATGTGATCGTCTGGTTTACTTCTTCTCTTTTGTTTGACAGATATTTTGGCATCTGAACATGAGGAGGCTATCTTTGCAGCCATGGAGACTTTGAAGAGTTTGATAAATAATTGCATTGATGAAACTTTGGTCAAACAAGGAGTAGAACAGATTATGACAAATAAAAATGTTGATGCTAGAAAGTCTGGGCCAACTGTGATTGAAAAAGTGTCTGCAACCATTGAGAGCTTACTTAATTATCAGTACAGTGCAGTCTGGGACACAGTATTTCAAGTTATTTTAACCATGTTTGATAAATTAGGTATTCTCTTTTATCCTTTTGTCTATTGTTCTGTTATTCCCTTTGTCATTATTTTCTAAATTATTGCTGTATGAAATATATTCAAATTTAAAGCTTGTCTTCCTCCATGTGTGATTTCTAGTACTTCTAAAAGATAATTGCTTTTGAACCATTCAGTTCTCTACATAGCCTTCAATTTTTGGTTCTTTATTTTTCTGCTAGATAAGACTTATTTTGTTCATCATTTCCCTAAGAACATAATACTAATTACTTTTCCTTCTTTTTGCAGGTAAATAATCTTCATATTTTATGAAAGGAACCATTAAGAATTTAGCAGATATGCAGGGTTTGTCGGATGAAGATTTTCCTTTCAGAAACAGGTTTTTTTCTTTTTGCGGTTTCTATATCGAAAATCCCCCCAGCATACTTGTCAATGGTGATAAACCATCATTTTGAAGTTTGTCTGCACAATTTTTTGTCTTTCTAGTAACACTTTTGTAACTTTAATTGGTCTTATAGTTTGGGTCATTATTGCAGTTTGCCTTTAAAGGTACTAGGTTTTGATGTTTTTCTGTTACTATTTTCTATGAGTGATATTGAGATTCGATCATCCTCTCGGTGCTTGTAATCTTGCATTATGCATGTTATCATGGAGCATGCTAATAGAAGAATTCATTGTAACATGAAGAATCAAGAGCTCATCTTGATTCAGGAGTTCACCACAATTCCTTTTGTTAATATTTTCTTTTATATTTTTACATTAATAGTGGTGATTGTTGGTCAAAAAGTTACTCTAAAATCATCAAGAATCATGGAGAGGAGAAGACACAAAAAAGGTAAAAGAGAAAGGAGGGTTTTGGTTCATCAGCCTCATTCATAGAATATGGTTTTTAATGGTCTTTGAAGATGCTTTATAATGAGTATTGTTGTGAACCACTTTGATTATATGTTGGTTCATATGCACAGTTATTGAGTGGATAAAATTTCACTGTTCTACTAATGGATAAAATTTTCACTATTCCACTGCATTTTGGTACATTATCTGTAACACTGTTGAAGTTGTATTTGGAATTACATTTCTTACTTAATGTATTATGTGCATAAATATGATCTGAAATGAAACGGTGTGCGGACACAAATGGTCTGAAAGAATTTTTGGTTCTTTGCTGCTCCATTGTTACTTTAAAAGTTCATTTTCTTCTGATATTTGGGTCTGTTTATCAATATGCAGTTGCATGAATGCCTGGGATCTGCTCTTGGTGCAATGAGGCCTGAAACGTTTTTAAGTCTCTTACCTCTTAACTTAGAGGCTGATGAATTATCTGAGATTAATGTTTGGCTCTTTCCTATTCTGAAGCAGTATACTGTTGGTGCCCGCTTAAGCTTCTTTACAGAGACCATTTTGGGTACGGTGGGGATGATGAGACAGAAATCCCATAAAGTATGAAACTCTTCAGCAATATTGTGCTTTCTATCTCATCTGTGCTGCTCTTTTGGATTTGCAGCATTCATTAATTATTTGCTATCTATTGCAGGTTGAGCTAGAAGGACGAATTGTCTCAGCAAGAAATGCTGATGCACTTGTATATTCTTTGTGGTCCTTATTACCTTCTTTTTGCAACTATCCTTTGGATACTGCAGAAGCTTTTAAAGATCTAGAAAAAGCTTTATGTAATGCTCTTCGTGAAGAATGTGATGTTCGTGGAATTATATGCTCTGCTCTGCAGATTCTTATTCAACAAAACAAGAGAATTTTGGAATTAAAAGATAATTTATGTGTTACTGAAGTTGGTACCACAAAACAGCGGGCTGTGGCCCACTATAGCCCACAAGTTGTATCACAGAATTTGAGTGGGCTACGGTCATATGCTCATGAGTTTTTGATCATTTTGTCAGGGATCTTGTTGGAATCTTTAAAAGATGGTGGTTGTTTGCCGGTACTTGTGCTATTATAATTGAGTGAAAAAATTTGTTTGAGAAGTCCATGTGACTGCTGACAAATTTACTTATGGAAGCAATCAGTGTTTTTTTCATTTCCCTCACATAAGTTATTTCTGTAATTTATATGTACCAGATGGTGTTTTTTTTTTTTCAATGAAGTGTCTAATCTTTTTATGATATTTTGCAGTCTGTAATCAGTGATTTTGCTGCAATAGCTGATAAAGAAGTAGTTACAAAGATATTGTTAAAGACAATGCGAAAGCTTTTGGAGTTTACACAAAAGGCTACAAAAGCTGATGGTTCTGGAAATTTTAATTCTATGTAGATTGATGAGTCATTGAATGATGAGCCACCATCACTTGAGAGGTAAATCATACCCCTCCCCCTCCACCCCAATTGCATTTCGTGTACATATGAGTTGTCTTTCAGTCTTCATAACCCAACTGGGAGACAAAAAGTCATTCAGTTCATATACATGTAATGGAATGGATCATCATGCATGTCTTATACTAGATTTTAACTACAGGGCCCGGCTATTTGACTTGGCTCTTTCTCTCTTGCCTGGCTTGGATGGTAAAGAGATTGGTGTTTTGTTTAGTGCAGTAAGGCCTGCATTAGAGGTTTGTCTTTCTGTCTCCACTTTTGGGTGATTTGATTCTGTTACATGTAGAGGCTGCAGTTTTATTTGCTGTACAGGAATAGTTGTTATTACTGCAGATGTTATAATTGTTATTTTAATGGGTTTCTAGGATGCTGAGGGTCTGATCCAAAAGAAAGCATACAGAGTTCTTTCTGCGATTATTCAGGTATACCTTTTGTGACTGCAGGAGCTTCTGAATTTTTAGTGTTTGGATATGTATACATATTGATTTAGTACAATTAAAATTGCTGAAATGCATAGAGCAGTATGGTTAAGTTCATACTGTAATGATATACTGATTCACTTGAGATTTTAGCTGCAGAAAAAACATCTAATAGACTTACAAAAATGGATGCAATAGTTTTCCTTATCTGTTGAAGAAGTGCTTATGTAGAAATACTTTGTCCGAGGCCTTCTGACTGTTTTGGGAACATAAAAGTCTATTTTATCATTTCATATCTGATTAATTTTCCTTATTTTCTTGTTTCTTGGCCAGAACTGTAATGGATTTCTTTCATCAGGGCTTGATGAACTTCTTCAAATTATGATTGATGTCCTGCCTTCCTGCCATTTCTCTGCCAAACGTCAGAGACTTGATTGTTTGTACTTTCTGATAGTCCATGTTTCCAAGGTTGTAGAAAATCACCTATTTACTTTTCTTTTATTTTTTTTTTGGGAGTTGAAAACCAACTAGTTACTATTTATTAATTTGATGTCACCCTCTTCTGCTTTGTGTAAACTTCTTATGTTATTGGAATTGCTTGTCTTGTTGGTTGCAGGGTGATTCGCAACAGAAGCAGCAAAGCATCCTTGGTGCTTTCGTCACCGAGATAATTCTTGCTCTGAAAGAGGTATTTGAATATATGAATATTTATTTGATTCAAAAAATGCTATAACATTGCATTTTAATAAGACTTTTAGAATTAAGGACTTTATTTTTAGTTTAAATTGTGTAAATTAGGGTTTGGACAAGTTTTTGATAAATAAAAAAAAATATTATTAACTGAATCTTAAATTTAAAAAGTTATGTTTTTACTATTTATTCCAAATTTATTCCTAATTATAAAGAAATCATATAATATAAATATGTTTTGTTCCATTCGTTGATTATAATTCATTCATCACACAATTGTTATCCTTATGCTTAGAATCAAACAATGATCATACCATGTATTCATATTTTTTATTGTTGAGGACATTAGCTATAATTTCTATCTGATCATACTTATTTTAATACCCACGACCTTGCTTCTTTTAGATATTACTTTATAAATACATAAATATTTAGTATTTATAAAAATATATTTTTAGTTATTATGTTTAATCTGAAGTATAATAAATATCGTTATAATTTGTTGTTAAAATACAATTAAACTATATGTTCATTAAATAAAATTTAAAACTAAATTCTATTGTTAAATACCATTTGAGAAGTTATATTTTTCACTAAATCAAAAACTTTTGCATGAGTCACCAAATAAGCCTGCAGAAAAGTAAAAGAAGTTAAGCATATTGCAAATTGCAAAATTTTCCCTTTAAGGAATTATCTATACTTTCTCTAGCATCATCATTAAAAAATTCTCTTTAAAAAGTTGTATAAACTTTATCTAGCATCATCATTAAACATCAATGAGATAAGGAAGCATTGTCAATAATGTAATAATTTAGTGAAAGAAAATTTCAAGTCTCGCAAACATGCTTATTTTGAAGTGTATTATTTTTTAATTACATGGATATGCATCACAAGAACCATAGATACATTGATCAAGTCCTCTCAAAAAATTGATAATTATGAATTGCATTAGAATATTACCTACAAAAAATCAAAATAGCATCTTAAGTAAAAGAACAACAATTAAACTAACAAAAAGTGATAATTGCATAAACCTTTTAGTATCCTTTTTTGTTGCCCTACTTCTAAATTTTTGAACCAACTAAATTGGAAAAAGTTTGATGATTAGGAGTAGGAGTAGGATTTCTTTCTTTTTTTTGTTTTAAATTGCCATACTGTTCTTGATACCCTATAGACAAATCTTATAAGGCGTAAATTAATCTTGCAATAATGCTCTCAAATATCACACAATAATCAAGATGAGTAACTATGGCTATGATTGCATGATCTAAGGAGGTTATGTGTGGATTTTACACACAGGTAATGGGTTTGGCTTCTATTTGCTGCTAATTTATAGACTAGTACTTATTTTTTGGGACAACAAGAACAATAATAATGAAAGCATATTTATATAGGACGCATATACATACCTTTGTAGAAAAGAACTATAACCGTGGGTTGATCTTAGTTGATTATTGGACTCCACCATTGTAATTTAAATCAATTATCTTTTTCTTTTTTTTTTTTTCCTAGTATATTCTTTGATTCGATTTTTGATTGATCCACATGATGAGTATAGGATTAGTATTATTATCCTTTTGGGATTGGGTTATTAAATTGATGTATATCTAGTTTTTTAATTCACAACCAATAATATTGAAGTTTAATAAACCCTTTTGTATCTAAAATAAATTTTATTCTGTCCTTTTTAGTCAGTTCAAAATTGTCTCCTCCCATCCTCCCTTTTACTTATATTATAGATAAGTAGTTCTGCTCCTCATTGAAAGGGAAGATAGTAGTGTAAGATGAAATTTTTATTGCTAATAATGCTAATCTTAGATTTGTTTTGTTGTTTTTCTTACAGGCCAACAAAAAGACAAGAAATAGAGCTTATGATGCGCTTGTCCAAATTCGTCATGCATGTGGAGATGAAGAGAATGGTGGAAACAGGGAAAGCTTGTATCAATATTTTAACATGGTGCATATTTAGCTTTCATTTTAAGATATTATGTATTGGGTCAAGTAAAACCGCTGTATTTGCGACATATATATATATATATATACTGGTGTTTAACTCCTGATTGCATATTTGTGTGTTGTCCCCCATGTGTGTGTGCGTGCGTATTTATTATGTAATTTGGCTGATTTATAAGCATGTAAACTTTATGATGTTGGACTCACATCCTCATCTGTTGTTTGTAGGTAGCTGGAGGCTTGGCTGGAGAAACTCCTCACATGATTAGTGCTGCTGTTAAAGGCTTAGCTCGTTTAGCATATGAGTTCTCAGATCTAGTTTCCACTGCCTAAAAGTTGCTTCCATCGACATTTCTCTTGCTTAACAGAAAGAACCTAGAAATCATTAAAGTGTGTTCTTATCTTCTGATATGTGAAAATTTTAAATCCATCATTTTTTTTGGACTTACCTGTATTATATGCTTTATGCTCTTAACTCGGTTTGCTTCTGGTGCAGGCTAGTTTAGGTTTATTAGAGGTACTGGTGGCCAAATCACCATCTAAAGCACTGCAGATGAATTTGGGAAGCATGGTGGAAGGCTTGCTGAAGTGGCCAGATGACACCAAAAACCATTTTAAAGCTAAGGTTTGAGGTTATTTTTTAAACCTTGCATAAATATTGAGTTGCAGTGCTTAGGAAGGATTGTGTTCTGTCAAACTTTTTACTCAAAGTTTTGTTTCATCTCATTATATTAAATGGTGAAAGATGTGGAGCATCTCTCTTCTGGTTTATCTATTATACATCCCTTCAATTTTGAAGTAGCTTTGCTTGTACCCTATCAGGTGAACTGGAGTTTCTTGTACTAAAATCCTGAGCCTTGTTGATCACTATTCCCTGCGTTTCTCCTTTAACAGTGTATTTTTAATTCATCCGGTCATTTTCTCTGCTGGGTTTTGATATCATACTACTAATGTTGTTCTTAAGGCCTTTATTGGACAATATGATTTGGGCTAAGATGATCTACAAGGGTTTATTGGAGTATGCAGTACCAGTATTTATCAGCATGTCTGCAACTTCAGATCTGTTGTAGCTTTTTCTATGATTACTGATAATCAGGTTAACAAGTGAATAGTGGTCCAAGTCCTCAAATCCCTATATCCTATGTGATTTATGAACTCATCTCAGGTTAAGCATCTACTGGAAATGCTTGTCAAGAAGTGTGGTTTGG
>CATIWR010644499.1:0-13889 GCA_949677035.1 Omphalea diandra | reverse complement strand
TATAATTTTTTATTTTTGATATATTTTGAGACATATCACTTTTATATATATATATATATATATATATATATATATATATATATATATATATATATATATATATGTTAAGCCAATAAGGGGACAAAAAATTCATCAATTGCAATTATAATTATATTTAATTTCTTGTAATGTGTAGGTTGTATTTCATCTATTTTTCTTTTTTTTTTTTTGAAGATATAAATTATACATTAGTTGAACTCAGACTTGAATGCAGAACAAACTTTCCGTCCAATCCAACTTGTTTGTCAGAGGAAGAGGTATAATGTATGCTAGAAGAGTTGGGGCTTAGCTACTGAGTCTTGATCCGATGGTAGTAAGGTATTTTACAGAAATTTAAATTGAATTTCAATTAATCTAAAAAAAATAAAAAGTAAACTTGAGTTTTTATACTCGGTAACTGTATCTCTTTATTTTTGGGCTTAAAATCTTACTCTCCTTATCATCAAATAATGTAATGTAATAAAAATTGTCAAACAAATGTAGCACGTATAGCTACAAATAATTTTAAAGCCAGGTGATATTTTAATGTACATGTTGACTCTAAATGCGCATGGAAATTAGAATTTTATGCAGGATGGTTGAAGAATACTATAACTTTTTTTTCTTTAAAAAAAAAAGAAAAGAAAAGGTAGCAATTCCATTATGTAAATATAGAGGAAGAAATAATTCTAGAAATTCAAAGCGTATTGATAACATGGAAGTATTATCATAACAAATAGTCTGAAAATGCCTCTTTTTTACTTTGTGCATTTTATGTGAATTAGAAGATGATTTATTCATTGCTCAAAGGTATTAAATCTTAGTACTTATTGTCCATGTCTTCCTTGAACAACTTATCATTCTTCCTTTGTGGAGCCCACATCACGAAAACACCCTGCATAAAATCAATTAAATATATAAACTTGGAATCACCAAATTCACCAACTATATAGAAAATATATAAATATACACTTACTAATACCCGTATTTTTTTTGCTGGTGTGGAGCTAAGCTTTTTCAAGGCTTCTTCCAATCTCTGCGACTATTTATGATAGGTAGTTCGTGTAGTTTACCAGCAGCCACCAAGATAGTTACCTGCAAATGGGTAAATTATATAGTTTTTGAGATTGAATAAATCTCCAAACTCTAAATAGCAGACATGAGATCAAAATGAAATTTGAAATCTCATAGCTATAGAAACGATTTCAGTAACACTCAAGAACTTACTAAAAAAATTAAATGATTCTTTATGAAGAACAAGACTAATATCATAAGTTTACTCTTTTTAAGTGAGAAGACAAAACCTTACCACCATGTACTCATTGCAAAAACCATCTGCCATTTGGCTTTATTTACTGTGGATTTTAAAGTTGTCTACATTAGCAATTGACACTTGATCAAATTTATGTTGTTCTTCCGCGGAAATTTGCATAAACAGTTTTCCTGCATCCTCAAGGCATCCTTCCACATCTAGCCATAAATCATCACATATGAGAACAGATAAGATGAGTTATTGAAGACAATTAATCAAATAAAATCTTAGGTAAGACTAGGAACTCGTCAATATTCAAGTTTCACGTTCATTAAAAAAAAAAGGTTACATCCTTGTTTTCTGTTTAAACCTATAAAATAAGTAAAATCATTTAAATCAACCAGCATTCAAATTTTCAAAATTATTGATGTGATAATTTATCCTAACAAATTCAAAGACAATGGAACTTACAGTGAAGCTGTATTCCAAATTCTTAAGCAAGACCGTGTTGTCTCTGCAACCACAAATATAGAGAAACAATGCAAGAAATCTTTCTTTATCAGTCGCCATGCAAAAAGTAAAGTGAAAATAATATAAAATGAAATCTTTCTTTATCAGTTGAAGGAAATATATTTACGGGCACTAGAGCCGCCAAGTCTCTTTAACTGCTTAGCATTTGAGGTTTACTGGCTCACACCATATTCATAGTCTACCAGTGTATAAAGAGTGTACCAGTGTATAAGAACATATAGATACCAATTAATTAAAGAACACTATTTAACAGTTAAATGACTATTCAACATAATACTTATATCTAAAAAGAAAAAAAGAGTTGTATGAAAGAATTATACTATACTGGGAAATCAAAGCAATTAGGTGTTGGAGAGGTTTACTTGTCAATGTAAAAACCCAAGCATCTGGGCCGGATGTATCAGCAGTTTCAGCAATTTGGTTAAGATCCTTTTGAAGTGACTCCACTGCTCCAAACGATCCAACCTAACAAAAAACAATTACTACAGAAGTTAGCCTTCTTAGAACCTATTGTCACCAAATATGCCTAATTAAGATTACTTTCTTCAAGTTATCGACCATAACATTGACAGATTAATCATCCAATATTTCGTATGCGCTGGGAAAAAAAAAATATAATTAAATATGAAACTAACATCATAGTAGAACATCTAAAGAACATTATGAAGGTGAAAAGCGATACCTGAAGCTTGAGAACGCTAGTCTGCTTCTTTACATGAGGTTGATTTATTTGATCAAGAGCATACGCAAAATGATTTTAAAATGGACTTATTTTGTGACCGACTTATCGCCACGATGAAGGAGTGCGAGGCAATATGATTTTAAAATGGATTTATTTTGTGACCGACTAATTGCCACTATGAAGGAGTTCGAGGCATTATGATTTTAAAATGGATTTCAATTCCTCTCATCATCATCGTCGCCAGATGAAAGTAATGAATTTGATTTTTCCGAGTGATGATGTAGAAACAGAAGGTAGTGAAGGAGAATTTTCTTTTGATACAAACTAGTCATTACAATAGCAGTTGAATCCGAACCAAAAGACTGAGCATGAGCTAAAGTTGATGCTTCTTGCATCAAAATCCTCATTGGTAACGAACACTCTTCTAGATCTTGACCCCCTCGAGCCAAGGGTTTTTCGATCACCATTTATTGTAGTTCTTTTGTTATTCAAATTAAATCCATAAAATATATAGGAATAAACTATGAGAAACTAAGATTTGGATTTTGATGAAAGAAGGATTTTATAAATAATTTGACTATTGATTCTTAAAATTTTAGAGAAAAATTTTAAGTTGATTTTTCACAATTTATCGGTGGCGGTGATGGTTAGATGTGAATGAGAGAGAGTGATCTGGTTCTTCATTTTCCAAGTCTCTGAATTTTGATTCGGCACTAAACCGTGGTTACTGTTAGGAAACACTGTTGGATGAGAAGTACACGAGCCATCAATTACGGTCAAAATCCGAAGTGGTGTTGAACAGAAAAATGTCAAAAACCTGTTGATTGCACATAATATGGAAGGGCAAAGGCGAACACACCAGCGGACAAGAATTTAAACTCCAACCTTGTTAAGATTTGATCCAGGATAATACAAGTACACGAGAGTCTTGTGCGGCATCAAGCACATGCTAAATTTTGATGTCTACAAGACTGTTTCATTTTCTTGCTATCTCTGAGTCTTCGTGTTACAGTTCTTGTGCAATTGTCATTGCTGTTGGGTCTTTCAACTTAACCACATCACCTATGGTGACACTTATCTAAGAAATTAATAATAGCGCAGCTGTTACAGATTAAAATCCAAAAGCAGCTGCAAAACTGGCGTCAACTAAAGCAAAAGAAAAATAAAACAAGAAAATTTTCAACAAAATATAAAAATTACAAACTTTTCAGAGGACCTCTTACACAAGCAGTAATATACAATGCATTTCACAAAATGAAGTTTACCCAAGAATTGTAGATGAGCCTCCATAAAAGAGGTACCAGCTCGTCGAAGAGAACAACTCTGCAAAACAATGCTATCTCTTGGACTATTGATCTCTCCATCTTGGACTTGAGAGGGGGAAAAAACCTGAAGGTGATAATGGAAATACAAGGCCTGGTGAAACTGGAGGCTGAGGCCCTGGACCTAAAATCCCTGACTGACCCATGGGTGAAAAACTGAAATTAGGAGTCAATGGAGGAAACTGAACCCCAGGAGAAAATAATGGATAAGCTGATCGTGGCGACAAAAAATTCATGTAGCCAGTAGGGGATGATAAGAGGAACTGAGACGTCGGAGAGGGTAAAAGAGGAGGGCCAGTCATTTGTTGGGAAGGGAGATTAGGCACAGGGGGAACAGGACCATTGAATCTAGGTGAAGGTAGTGCAGGTATTGGTGGATTAGGAAGTAAACCAGACGATGATGGCTGAGGCTGGATTTGCCCTGGGCCTTGTGCTTGCGGTTGTTGCACTGGTGGTTGAGCTAGGTTTGCCCTCGGACTAGGATCCATGATAGAATTTTGAAGATACCTCATGTAAGCTGAGATAGGAGACTCGGCTGTATTTGCCCAAGCTGGGTCGCCAGGTGGCAATGAAGGCATCATCGTTGATGATGGGTGTCCAAATTGGCCAGGCCTGATAGAGGCATTGTTAAAAGGAACAGGGGGTGGTGCCACAGCTTGAGCTGGTACTGGAGGGGGAACGTGAGGTCGATTGATGGGAGTTAAAGAGGGAGGTCTAATTTTCTGCAACCGCATGTTTTGGGGTTTGGGTGGATTCTGTGGTCTAGGCAAAGAGTCTCGAGATGGAGAACTAGTTAGTTGCTGAACAATGTTTCTAAACTCGTTCTTGTTAATGTTGTAGACCTGAGGCTGAGGTTGTTGCCTATTAGCATTATTAGCGAAATTGGGTTGGTGCAATGGACTCTTCCTTATATTCTTGCTGACCTTGTTCATACCCAAATGATCATTCTGCGGCCTGTTTTTCGAGTTATCCATACTCTCACTCCTAACAATCCCAATACCAATTAAATCAGAAAAAACCACCAAGTAAAATCATTCAAAACCCTAGAACTTCAAATTTCGAGCTCAAACAATTAAAGTCTCCCAGTACCCGCAAAGTCAAACCACTTAAAAAGCTTACAAGCAGCAGTAGAACTCCAAAATTCAGCTCCAGAAAACCTAAAAATCACAAAATCCCACCACAAATACAAGAACAGTAAACCCTAAAGCTGAAATTAAAGAAGCAAGAAGCTAGCCTAGTTATGTTCGAACTCCAACCTAAGATTCCAACTTTAATCAGCTTAGAGACTAACTCAAATCTAAAGCCCTAAAATTATTTCATAAATAAGGCCACAGAATCCAAATCTCCCTATACAGTCGATCCCCAAAAGAACAAATCTTGATGGTAAACGAACTCCAGGAAGAACCAGAAAACAAAAACCCAATAACTCAAAGTAAACCCGCAAAGCATTTAACCACTTTCCTAGAGTTAAGAATAATAAACGAAGTAAACGCAGAAAAAAAAAAAAAAAGAAGAAGAAAGGGAATTAGAAAAATTACATGAGTGGGAAAGAGAGAGCTTGATTTTTGACTTTGAAAGATGGAGCTAAAAACAACACAAGAATCTGAAAAGAAAGTCACTGGTTGCCTCTCTAAGGACGTAAAAGGAAAGTCCTAACCCAATAATCACGAAAGCAAGGAAGATTAGAAACCAGCCAGCGCGAGCAATGGGTCAACGTAATAGTAGAAAACCTAGAAAGTACGCCAAAGACAGAAATGATGTCGGTAGAAATGGAGGTGGGATCTAGTCGTTGTAGATGAAAATTTAATGGGCTTACGTTGCGTTGGTTTGGTTTCGTTTTTGCGCCTACTTGGAGTTTATTATTCCATTAAGCTTTGCTCTCTCCTATAAGGCCTTAAGGGACCTAACCTTATTCAAACAAGAACTCTTATTAGTGAGCCTGACTTGGGTTTTATGCTTCTGGTCCACTTCATATCCAATCCATCAATAATAAATGTATATTCTTTATACTAATCAAACTTTGTTTGGTGATATTCAAATTGTTGCTCCAACTTTACTCAGATGTTGCAAATTCTAACTTTTATATTGTTGTTATATGCTCACTCTTAAACTTTGCATTTATAGCTTTTTTTAAACACACACACACACATATATATATAATGTCAAAGATGTTTAATCACTTAATATTTTTCTCATTTTTATCTCATTGAGCTATAAAAAAAAATTAGAATTTTGACATAAAATATCAATGATGGTGGTAGAAGACATTTGTTTATAGTTGGTTTCAACCTAAAAAGAAAAAAAAAAAAAAAAAGAAAGCATGGAAACCTAAATTAATTAATTATTCAATTTTAATGATAAAAATAATATTCTCTCTATTTTAAAAAAATGTTGCTCACTTTTTTTTAGATGTTTTAAAATATATGTCTATTTTTATAAAATTAAAATATTTATAATCAATTTTCTTAATTTATTATCTTTAATTATTAACTAGATAAAATATATTTATTTTTTTAAGAAATATAATTAAGAGTATAAATGAGAAAATATATTATAAATTATAAACTGACAAAATATGAACTATATTTTTAAATAATATGAAAAATAGAAAATAACAATCGTTTAATAAAGAAAGATTTCATTTCTCATAGATTAGTCCAATATAGACCCGAGCAAAATGTTGTTGATATTTCAACTCACGTAGGCTGGCCAAAATAAATCATCTAAGACACGCATGGCTTAATGCCAAGGGACCTAACGTTTGGTTTAATGCGTTTCTATTGTCCTACACTGTACACTTGTTAATAAACCACAACAAACATATGGTCAGCTTAGAAACAGATTACTACTCGCATGTTATGTGCTGGAAACAGTATTTTTCGTCTTTTTCCGTCTTAATTTCAAGAGGAGAAATATTCTTATGATCAATTGAAATCGTTGTGACTGTGACTGTGATTTTTAGGACGTAATATATATGATAATTGGCCCCACTTCACCTAATTTGCTATGATGTAGAGACAATGCTAATGGCCTAGCGCTCCTCATTCAACAAGAGTTGTGTTCTCCATATCCCCACACGCAAGTGGGTAATAGAAATTTATAGATCTTATCTCCCGACCCAAGAACATTGAATTTACTGAAGATATTATAATTATGATTAGCTGTCTAATCTAAAACAAAATCATGTTTAGGAGGACCAGCGTTCTATCATATTGCCGTATGCGGGGGGCACCGGGAACTCTTTACTTTTTCAATCTTTTTTTGTCTCAGATGAACTCTTTTCGCCCAAGTTGGTCTACATGTTAGGGCAAATTGGTGATGATGCGATAGTTTTTTTTTTTTTTTTTTTTTCCTTATACTTGTTTTGATTTTTCCTTTTCCTTTTTTAGTATATTAGCCTTTCATAAAGAAAATATTTTTAAAATTATTCAAAAAGAAATTTATTCTCTATTTATTTATATACTCACATTAAAATATTCTGTTGCAAATATTAACAAAAGGGACGAATGTTTTATTTTCCTTTTGTTTTGATATATAAATAGTTAGAATATTTTTTTTATTACTTTACATTTTATTCAAGATTAAATATTCTTCTTCTATATTGATTTGGTGCATTAATTTTTTATTTCAATTGTGTATATTAAAAACTAAATCCAAGTTAGTAAAAAAGAATAAATTATTTTAATCATTTGAACTAACCCTTAAGCTTAATGTATTCAATTTTCCACATTACAATTGAATAGATGCTTGATGCATGAGTTGGGTATAATATTTAATTTTCATAATTATGATTGACAAATGCATCCAACATGTTACAGGCCAAAAGATGATGAAATATATAAGACT
Source organism: Omphalea diandra (assembly GCA_949677035.1). Classification (NCBI taxonomy): domain Eukaryota; kingdom Viridiplantae; phylum Streptophyta; class Magnoliopsida; order Malpighiales; family Euphorbiaceae; genus Omphalea; species Omphalea diandra. The sequence continues at coordinate 6,238 of CATIWR010644499.1, read as the reverse complement.
ACGCAGAGCCCAGAGTTAAATGGTGCTAATCCCATGGGTCCAAATCTGTCCTCAATGAGGGAGACATATGAAGATACCCACATTTTATATAAAAAATGAAAAAAAAAAAAAAAAAGCCTCATTCCAAGGACCTACAAGTGAGGTATTAATTTTTTTTTTTTTTTAAAAAAAAGAACATAGAAGGGTAGATTTTAGATTAGTTTTGGTGTACCCAACCAATCAAAGGAAATTTGATGAACTATAAAGAAACATATCCTTAAACCCCATTTGGAGTTATTGATTCAACCATTACAGCAAAGTCTTTCCTCACATTTAAAAGTCCTTGATAGTGACTCATTAAAAACAAAAAGAAAGAAAGAAAATCAGGTAATGAGCGATCCTACCCACAAAAGTCATTATCTTCTCTGGCAAGGTGGAAAATTTGGAAATGTGAAAAATGAACTGGTTGGCTTTGAGGTGAAACTAGTGGGTTATGTTCCACCATTGATTAAACGAATAATGATTTTTTTTTGTATTAAAATTTTTACATGTGATGAAGGCAGCAATCCCGGGTCTAACAGCAACTGAGATCCAATGGTAGAATTTGAAAATATTGGGATTCTGCTTCTTGCAAGAAATGGTTAGTAAAGAATTGTGCTTTTATCCTTTTTTGATTATTGCTTTCCTGATATGAACCAAATTGTTTAGTATCGTATTCTTACATGCTATTTTTATCACTATTATATATGTGTGTATATCATTGCTTACGCCTAGACCTACACTAAGCAGGGCCAATTGTCTCAGACACCAATTAAAAAAAAAAATCTTTAAAAAAAAAAAAATAAAGGAAACAAAAAGAGAAGATTTGATCCTAACTTACATATCTGACATACTCCCAAGAACTCAGGGGTGTTAGAAACTGGTCAAGAGAATCAAACAAACTACCAGAAAAGATTCTCATGCTTGATGAATGAGTATTGTAATGTGAATGACAAACTGTGTCTTCCTTATTTTCCTCAGGAAAGATTCTAAAGTGATCAAGAATCTAATTAAAAGGGTTTGTTAGAGTTTGTTAATTGGTGGTGTCGGTGATATGGAGGAGTTTCCAAGAATGTTGTATGGGTGGAGCTGGGAAGAGAACAAGCAGTTTGAGTTGGCTTTGGCTGTGGTTGATGAAGAAGACCCTGATCGATGGAAAGTGGTTGCATCTATGGTTGGAGGGAATAAGAGTGAAGAGGATGTGCAAAAACATTATGTTATTCTTTTGCAGGATTTGCAGTGTATAGAATCAGGTGGATTGGATCATACCCTCGTTGGTGGAGATTCTCATGCTTCTTGTGTTCATGTTGACTGTAGTCAATCTGTTTGTTGGAGTGAGGAAGATCACAAGTATGTAATTTCCCTGCCTTTATTTTGATTCGATTTTTCCGTTGTCATGTTTTCATGTCTCATAAAGATCACTAAAGTTTCTGTTGTCCTAATTCAACTCTATCGAGGTGTCTCCCTTTGAGTTGTTTAGGGCCAGATTACAGTGAAATTTTATCGTATTTCTATCTTTATGTTTTTTGGCCTGCCTATCATCTTGGTATCTGAGCTGTTTGGTCGAGAAAACTTGTTTCCCTCATGATTTATATGTCTTTAATGTGAAGTTTATACAATTGAAGGCGGAATTATAGAACAGTGAACTACGTACTGATTGAGAAACAAACACAATTCTTGCTCTAAAAAATGCAACACAAAATCTGTGAAAAATTAGTTTCTTCTGTTTACCATTGCTGCTGATTTTTTGGTTTGGATAAATTTGTAGATCTTCAAAAAAAAAAAAGGGAAAAATGAATAGCTTCAGAATTGATCTCTACGATCATACACAAACTTATAATCATGTTTCTTGTCATATATATATATATATGTAACAGTCTTAAAGCAGATGCAAGCAGGAAAAGTTGCCACAACTCTTTAGAGTCTAGTTGATCTCACTAATATCTTTATTTGTTTACTTCGTTTGCTGTTAATTGGCGATTTATTCATCACATTAATTTCATCTTTTCTTTAGGTTTAAAGTCCTTGTACACAAGAGTATGTTTCCTATGTTACTTCGTTTTGAAACTTTTTTTTTTTTTTTTGTTGCATATTGTTCCCAGGCAACATAACATGAATTTGGTATCATAATTTGGTCCAGATAGCTTAAACAGTGAATGCTTCATTATATTCCTCTGACATAATTATTCGTGATCTTATATTAACTTTGTTTACTGTATCTTTGAAAACAGATTGCTAGTACAATTGGATATAAATTGATTGGTAGGGCTGATGGCAATTCATCAAAATTAGAAGCAGAGATTTGCCTAATTGCCTGCGCATTAATGATTTATTTGTAGAGCAGCAGCAGCACTTGTCAGTACCCTGTTATATGACAGATGGATTTCGAAAACTTATTTTTGATTGTGGTTTTATCATTTCCAAAACTCGTAATTAATTATATATAATATGAATTGAACGATGGTTTCACTTTGTAATTCACTAATTATGAACACTTCTTAACTAGTTAATTACTTTTAAGAGAACCATTTAAGACTGTCGTTAAACCAGAAGTTAAATTAGTACACAAAATAAAAGCAGCAACCAGAAGTTATGTTATTTCAACTGAGTTATTCTTGCATAAACCTTGTGATGAATACGCCCAGGCTTTGTTTGTTTGGAAGGACTTCAAGTGAAGAATTTCATAGATTTGTAGTAAATCTGTTATTTTGTTTAAAAAAATTATGGTCAAATTCCATAAATTTTTTAAATCTATCATCCATCCAAATCCATTATTTTTTAGAATTTTGAGAACTCAACTCTCATACGAAATCTTGCCAATCCATCATTTTAAGCATATAAAGGAATTTAGTAATAAATTAATATTTCAAAACTATCCATCCTAATAAATTAATGTTTCAAAATTAACCTTTATATTAACTATAAAAATCATGCCCATGCAACAGATTTGAATTTTCAAGCTGCATTTTATATAAAACAGGTAATTAATAAATATATTTTTATATGATTGTATAAAATTAAGAGTGATTAAATTTGAGATAAATATACTATTGATTTTTATTTATTTTTATCTATATGATTATATCTATATCATGTGTAGTAGATATTGAGGTAAATTTGAGATTCACTTATTCTAGTAACAAAAATGACATTTATTAAAATTCCATTAATTTTACATTTCATAATATTTGACTCCATGAATTTGAAGATTATACGTTTGGATAAATAAGATTTTTATCTAGTCATTTTGATTAATTGAAGCAAGAATAACTTAACTGAATTTAAAAATAACTCAACTGAAATTATTTAGACACATAAGACTTATTTATAAATAAATCGAGCCAAATTACAAATTAACCTGAATAATAGTTGGGCTTCTATAATAAGTTACTGCTTTCCAATCTTCTGCATCGTTTTTGGTTGACGTGTTTACTATTTACATGGGAATTTTTGTTCTTAGAAACAAAAAAGAAGCTTTCTTGCTTTGCCATACATTTATTTGGTAAACAAAAATCTTCAGTCAACAAATAGAACACATACATTTTGTCATATTGCTAATTGGGCAAAATTTTCTTTCCTTGGTACTTCTAGGTACAACCAATTTTGAAGAGAAAATGACAGCAATAATCTTTTCAAAACATGCTCCTTGTCCATGATCTGGAAGTCTGCTCCTCAAGAATTTGTTTAACATTTGAATACAAGAGTTCATATTCCATAAAAAATGGAAGATGGGACTTCATCAACTCTCACATGATTCATCAAGTTTCAATAAAAAAAAAGGGTCAGTAAAATATTATTCTGAATAAGGCATGAAATGGCTAACATATTAAAAGAAAAATGCGATGTCAAGAGTTCTTTCATCCTCCATTTGAATTCAAATAGATCATTCGTTTTCATTTCAAAGTTTAGAGCATATTTATTTGCCTCATACAAGCAAAACAACCACAGGGGAGACGAACATCGCCGTATATCATATACTATCATTTGTTTTTTAGGCATCGCAAACAGAAAGTAATGTGATCATTATCACCATTAAAAATGTTGGAGATATAAATAAATGAATAAAAAAAGGGAACAGAAAAAGAAGAGCCACATGCCAGGGAAGAGGCAGTGCATGGGTGGAGCTAAAACAGATATTTCTGTTAGTAGCTCCCTCCATGCTCTGCCTGTTCCCAGTCTTTTTTGTCTTTCTTTCTTTACCGTCTTCCCAAAATCCCAAATCCCACTCACTTACCTTACTTCGGGGATGCCATGACCAAAAATCTACCAGCAGCTCATACCATTCCTCTGCCTTCTTCATGGGTAAAATATGGAATAAAACATTTAATTGCGGTTTTTGGGGTTATTCTGTCTGTGACTTTATATGTCTCAAATTCAGAAGGGATATAGTACACATGTACTGTCATCTATCGGGACTAGCTAACATTGTATCGTACTGCCTTGTACATGCTTTTCAGTACCATTTCAGTTTAGGGAAGTTCTTAAGGTTTTTTTTTTTTTTTTATTGTACTGCACTCTCATTCTTTGTACTTACAAATTCAATTATGGTGGCTCATCAGCAAAAGTAGTTGAACATGTTCAAATATTAGTTGTTTTTAAGTAATTAATTGACAGCACATTTTTGCATCGGTCCACAATACCACAGATTGTGAATCGTCTGGTGTGTTTGATTCAGAAGATTCAGATACAAATGCATTCAAGTAATCTAAAAAAGATATAGATGTATCCATCCAGCAAGTATGATTACAGAAATTTGTTATCCCTTTTTCTCAGGTTAGACTGTGAAGAGACATTTTTATGAGGCATCGGTCTGTCAAAACTATGATGCAGGCGGACACCATCAAAACGACGACCATATTGTGTGCAGCTACCATATTGCTAGCTCACCTGACCTTAATAACCAAGCAATCGTGAAATCAAACCATCTAACCAACAATAAATAAGAAATGTAAGAAAATTCTACACATGATCCCCGTGCACAAGAACTTGCAATGGCCGTAGTTGCTGATATGTTTGGTACGTTATTAAGGAAAGGTAAATGGTAATTGTGTCGAAAGAAGAAGAAATGCTTCCTAGAACTGGAATAGTTCAGTACAAATGAAAAAAGCAGAAGGCAGAGCCCAACCAGAGAAGCTTAAGCTTCATGCTTTCCACATGTAACTAAAAAGAAGAATTTAAGTAGCATACCCTGGTAGACTATCATAGAGGAACCCGATAATGTTTTCAGAAGTCAGCAAAAATATTTGCCATTCAAATTCAGAAGGCAGAGCATGTGAGGGTTGATAGGTAAAACATAATCAACAGAAGAAAATTTTGAAAAGTAAAGAAAATTTGCAACAAAGTTAGCACCATCAAAGTAACTGAGCAACAGTTGCTGAAATCTTCTAATTAAGGGCGCAGAAAAACATAAAAAGTGCGAGTAGATCTTGATCATGCCTACTAACACAAAATATGGAAGGTTGCAGGGTAAATGCTTGTATTTAACTTAACTTTCTGTCTATTCCATCTCTAGCTGCAAATAACTCTGGAAGACACTAACTGACCTACCCAAGTTCTGTACAATCAATCCACAGTTCTTCAAAACATCACGCATCTATGAGTACACAGGGCATGATTTTCTGTTGTGGCCTGCTCCTTTGCACTTGCTGCAATGTAATGGCCTTTTAATCACTTTTTTTGCTCGGATTCTCCTTCGCTTTAGTGTGCCAGATACACGACGAAGAGGAGGGGGGTGTACTAGGATTGGGTCAGATTCTTTAAACACAGGCTTATCAGTTGTTGGAACTGGATTTATAGGCTCTGCATAAGTCAACTGAAAAAATTCAGTAGTATAATATCTGGAGCAGTGATCATATAAGTTCTTATTCAAATGTTGAAGGACAGCCACAGCATGATAACATGGGAAGCCATTAAGTTGCCATGCCCTGCAACTACAGCTCCAAGCATCAATGTTAACAACATTCATTTCACCCCAACAGTCATGTACTTCAAAAGTGGTGCCAGGTGACAATGAAACTTGAAGCGACTGTGCCTTAAGAATTTCCTTCTGCAATTTATCTTCCAAGGACGGAGTCAATCTTGTCAACCACTGATCTGAATCCACCTTTCGGGTGTAAATCAACTCCATCATCTTTTGGCGAATAGTATCAATAACCTCTATTATTGATAATAATGGGAGGTCGTTTACCCAACCATAAAATGATTGACCAATGGTTGATGT
>CATIWR010644413.1:0-22295 GCA_949677035.1 Omphalea diandra | reverse complement strand
TATATATATATATATATATATATATATATATATTTATTTATTTATTTATTTATTTATTTATTTATTTATTTATCTTCACTGGTATCAGAGCCATAAGGGAGGAAAAGATTATATGATTATTTTTACAACTTTGTTAAACCTTCTTGGATTAGAATTTAAAGCAAAACAAGTGGTAAGACCTTGTTTGTTCTAATAAGGCAGTAAATCTATTGACATACTCTAGGTTAATTGACAAAATTTTATAATTTTCTTTTTAATAGATGTTTTGCTGTGTAGAATCATTTTCTCTTCACATTCTAGTACCTCTGAGAGTTCTAAGAGAAGAACGGTGAATCGTGAAGAAATTACTATTAAAGGTTTTATAAAAAAAATATTGATGACTAGGAAATATTCAAATTTAAAACGATTATATCTACAAAACCTCCAAACTAAACTTCTTCAAATCTAAGTTTATCATTAAATTTGAAGAACGAGATTCCAATTTTCAAAACCTTATGAAACTATAAAATTTCTCTCTGAAAAATCCTTACAAATTCACCAAACTACACACTACAAATATATCAACGTAGGCTTAGTACAAATTGGTATCAAACCGCTCACTAAAGAAGGTCTAGCTACTTCCATTTTAGCTATTCTTAGAGATACTAGAAATACAAACTTTTAAGACTCTTTCTTGAGTTTTGTTGAGTCAAATCTCTGTAAAGGACTTGTCTCTTTCAATTGTTTCACAAACATCACAATCTCCCTTAACGATAAAGACATCTTAAAAGCCATGACACTATAAATAAAAATATATAGTTACAAAATGCTTGAAGGATCTATCTTGATAGTTTTATCTATAAAATGCATTACAAGGCCATGATGACAGCTTTCGTTTCCAAATATAGATTTCATTCTCAAAAGGGAGAAACCCTTTTATTAAAATGGATCTCACTAAATCAAATACTATTATCCCAAAATCTATTCAATATAAAGATATAACCTTACCTGAAGAATGGATTTTACAAGAAGTAGTACCTATGATGGAAAAGTAAGCCCTTAACTATTATCTAGTATCATGATGGAAAAGTAAAATTAGTGTTTGATAAAAAATCAACAAGCACAAAATTTTTTGTTCTAGCTCCACTCTCAGCACCATTAACATAGGAAGAGTTTCTAAACTCCCCTTTATTATTTATGCCCCTTATACATACATGCCATATAGATATTCTTCATCAAATCTCTCTAATCCCACACTACAACTGTAGATTATCATACAAATGTTATATAAAACAAAGACTACCTATAACCCAAAATGAAGAACAAAAAAAAAAAACTAATGCTCTCACTTTCTTCTACAACACTCTCAGCCATAACCCAAAATATAACTAATGAAATTTGTGTTTTGGAAAAAGGATTTTGAGCTGAACAAAAACAAATTTGCATGAGGATTTTTGTGCTCCCTACAATAAGAAAAAGAAATTTTGATTTTATGAAAATTTTTTGGATAAAAGGCATGAATTACAAAAAAGAATATTTCAACTTTGCACTATAGCATAAGGCACACATCTTATTCTTTGAGTGGTTTGAAATGTATGCTTTTGAGAATGGAATTGAATATCCTTATTTAAAAATAATCAGTCATGTCACCACTAAAAATAAAGTCCCTAGATGGCAGAGTAATGGAAAGGTTGTCTAATCCGAACACCTTCCAATTAGGCAAGTCACCTTTTCTCCTGGTCATTTACAAATTGAAGCCTTCCTTTACAAAATTATCCAAAATGACTCTAAAAACATATATATATATATATATATATATATATATATATATATATATATATATATATATATATATATAGTCTTATAAAATAATTTCACTAATGTTAGTCTCCAAAGTATAGAAAAATAGTTAACCAAAATAGAAAAACATATGCAAAAGCCTATTATCCCTCTTAAGGAACCAAAACCTTTTGACCAAAAGCTCAAAACGACTATATTCAAACCTTTTTAAGTCTCCAAACTTAGTCAATAATAAATTCAGGAAAATAGAGTTGAGTCCATAAAAGCCATTAAAGATCATATGAGAAAAATTAAAGTCTTAGAATCTTCCAAATTAGTTGGTTAACAATTAACCAAAACCTTTTACATACCTCAGATGAGGAATCTTTTAAATAAGAAATCCCTTAAATGAACAAGTTACATTGGCAAGTTAGTTTTCTTAGAACCACAACACCAAACATAGTATAGAGAACAAACCAAGTATTTTAAGTCGGTCAAAATTCAATGACTCATCCATTTATGAATGCAACATGGAATGTCAAAATATTACATCCTTAACTTTTTATAACAAATGACTATGGCAGCTAAGGCTATAAAACCTAAACTAAAACTCATAATAGAACTATAACTGAACTTATCATAGTAGAGTTTTCAGGACATTTGAAAGATTGGTGACATTGCCACCTTACCCAAGCTTAGCATCTAGAAATCTTGATTTTCATACAAACTCATGAAGATGGTTGTTTAGTCTCATAATTCTAATGATTAACATGTTATTTCCTTCCAAATTTATGAATTAATACTTAATTTCTACCCTTAATTGAACCTCATTAAAGATATTTTGTGGTTGTAGGCAAATAATTAAAGAAAGAAGAATAAAGGGAGAAAAAGATGTGAAACATGACCATGCGCACAATTGTGCCTCACTTAAGGTCAAAAGGCATCAAGGAGAAGCTTGACCATGCTTCCAAGAGCACAATCATGCCTCTTTTAGAGGAGAAAGATCGAGAGAAATAAATATGCAACATGACTATATGCATAGTCATGCATGAAATGAGACCATGAAAGGAATCCAACACACTTGAGAAGCACAATTGTGCTTTCTTTGCTACAAGCCAATCGCAAAAGAGCACCACCATGTGCACGACCATGTGCCCTTAGAAACCTAAAAACAAAATTTTTTTAAAGCCTCCCAAACTCTTCCATTTTGAAGCCTTGAAGCTTCCTAACTATTAAGCACCTCAAGAGCATTATTTGAGAAGGAAATTAACCTAATTTTTAGAGAGAGAAAAATCGAAGGAAAAATCCAACATTCAAAAGAGTTTTTCATCAAGTTCTTAGAAAGAGAAAGGTGTAAGCAATTAAAGGAATCAAGGAGTTCATGGCTATTCTTGTGACTAAATTGATTATTCTCTTTTTGTCTTTCTATTGTACTATGAACTAAACTCATTTTTGTTAGGGTTGTAAATGGATCTTGTTTAATTTATACAAGGTTTTGTTAATCTAAGTCTTTTGGTTTCATTCATTATTTGTGCTAACAATTATTGAGTACATCTTATTTAATTGACTAGCCATTGATCATCTTAGTTTTATGAATAGACAATAGAGATGTGCTTTAATAAAATGAAACCTTCAGCAATTCCCTTATTTTGTTATTGAGTTGAGGAACCTTAACAAACCATTGTTATCCATAAATTCTTGTTTAGTGAGGCAATTATATGATGTTTAGCTTTTGAGTTAAGGAACCTTTAGCTTAGCATGCTTTTGTATGTCAATTTCTACTCGAAAGGGATAAATTGATCAAACTAATGACTTAATAGTAGCACATGATGCATGAATCAACTAGTTAAGGATTAGGAAACCGTATAAGATTTTGATGGAAGACAATCACAAACCCAAGATAAAAGCATCAACGAAGGCTTAACCCTAATATTAAAGACGTAATTAGGAAAGAAGTGGTGAAATTATTAGATACGGGGATCATCTATTCCATTTAGGATAGCTCATAGGTTAGTCTGATCCAAGTTGTTCCTAAGAAATGAAGGATGATAGTTGTGACCAATGATAAAAATGAACTTATCCTTATTAGGACCGTGATGGGATGGAAAGTGTGCATTGACTAAAGGAAGCTAAATTTGACAATCTGTATGGATCACTTTCCTTTACCTTTCATTGACCTAAAGTTAGAAAGACTTATAGGGCATATGTATTATTGGTTTGTAGATGGGTACTTGAGCTATTATTGTATACAAATAGCACCAAAAGATTAAGAAAAGAAAATATTTACGTGTGCATATGGTACTTTTGCTTATAAGCGCATGCCTTTTGGGCTATGTAATGCACCGACCACTTTTCAAAAATGCATGGCGGCTATATTTTCGAAAATGATGGAAAGGATAGTAGAAATATTCATGGATATTTTCTCTATTTTTTGTTATACCTTTGATGCTTATTTGGCTAATCTTGATAGGGTTTTAAAAAGATGTGAAAAAACCAATCACATGTTTAATTAGGAAAAGCTCCATTTGATGGTATGAGATGGCATTGTACTTAGGCATAAAATCTCATCAAAGGGCATTGAAGTGGAACAGGCAAAGATTGAGGTCATAGAAACTTTAGCTCCTCTAACATTTGTGAATGGCATAATGAGCTTTCTAGGCCATACGAGGTTTTATCAACATTTCATTAAGGATTTTTCAAAGATCTTTAAACCTTTTTGTGATCTTTTATCTAAGGATGTTTTAATGATGATTATTTAAATGCTTTCCATAGGTTGCAAAAGGAACTCACTTTCACACCAATCATGATAAAATCAAATTGGTACCTGCTATTTGAATTAATATGTGATGTAAGCAACTATGTTGTTGGAGCCATTTTAGGGCAAAGGAAGGACAAGAAGCTTTATGTTATATACTATGCAAGTGGAACCCTCAATGACTCCTAACTTAACTATGCCACTATGAAAAAAGAACTATTAGCCAATGTGTTTGCTTTTGATAAATTTTGATTTTAATTACTTGGTTCTAAAGTAATTGTTTATACTAACCATACAACAATTCAATATTTACTCACTAAGAAGGATGCAAAGCCAAGGCTCATAAGATGGATTCTCTTACTTTAAGAGTTTAATTTATTGATTAAAGATAAGAAGGGTACGAAACTTGGTTATCGATCATCTCTCTCACCTAGAGCATATGTAAGAGGAAAAAGAAAGTAACCTTATCAATGATTCTTTCTTAGATGAGCAACTCTTCCTTTTAAAAGCTTTCCAAACTCTATGGTACATTAATTTTGTAAACTATTTGGTAAGTGATGTTAGTCCTCATTATTTTAATTTCCACCAAAAGAAAAAAAATTGAATGATATGAAATTTTATTTATGGGAGGAACCTTATTTATTTAAAGAAGGTAATGATGGCATTAAAAGATGATGTATACCAAAAAAGGAGATGGAAGATCTACTCCATTGTCATTGCCAAGAATGCGGCGGATGCTTTGGTCCATCCAAAACCGCGACTAAGGTATTGCAAAGAGGATTATTTTGGCCCTTATTATTTACTGACTCTTTTATTTTTATCAAGTCTTGTGTTAGGTGCCAAAGAATAAGTAATATTTTAAAAAAGAATGAGATGCCTTTGCACTCTATAATTGAAGTAGAACTTTTTGACATTTTAGGAATTGACTTCATGAGACCCTTTCTAAAGTCCTTTAGCAATCAATACATCTTAGTGGTGGTTGATTATGTCTCCGAGTAAGTTAAAGCCATAGCTACCCTACTAATGATGTTCAAGTTGTACTTCGACTCTTAAAGAAACATATACTTACAACTTTTGGCTCACCACGTGCAATTATTAGTGATGGAGGATCACACTTTTGTAATAAAAAATTTGAATCCTTGCTAAAAAAAAGTATGGGGTAACTCACAAGATTGCAACGCTTTACCATCCTTAAACGAGCGACCAAGTAGAGATATCCAATAGGGCAATCAAACATATTTTAGAGAAAACAGTCAACTCTTCAAGGAAGGATTGGTCATTGAAGCTTCTAAATGCACTTTGGGCGTATGGAATAGCTTACAAGATGTCTATTAGTACCACTCCTTATCATTTGATTTTTGGGAAAGCTTGTCACTTACCAATTGAATTGGAACATTGTGTTTATTAGGCAAAAAAATTTCTAAACTTTGACTTACTTCATGCTAATGAAAAAAGGAAACTTCAGCTCAATGAACTTGAATCCCTTCATCTTCAAACCTATAAGAATAATTAGATCTATAAGGAAAAGACCAAACTATGGCACGAGAATCACATTTTGAAAAAAAGAGTTCAACGAAGGATAAAAAGTGTGACTCTTTAACTTAAGATTTCATTTCTTCCTAAGCAATTTCAAGTCTAGATGGTTGGGATCATTTGTCATAATCAAAGTTTATCCTATTGGTATAGTCAAGGGAGAAATCTTCAAGTTCAATGGACACCGCTTAAAGCCATATTTTGAAGATGAGACTATATAAAAGGGGGAGACTATTTATCTCCCATATGTCTTCACATGAATGCCAAACAGAAGGGTTAAGTTCGAGACCTTAAACTAGCATGTTCATGGGGGCAATCTCCCATAATTTTATTCTTATCTTTCTGAGTGATTTATTATCTTATTTTATTATCTATTAATTATTATGTTCTTTATATTTTGTAGGTTAAGGTTAAAGGAACTTAATATTTAAAGTTTCAAACAAGTTGGGAGAGTTTTCTTTCACGCTTTTTATTATTTTCATATTGTTCCTTTTACTTTCTAATTATGAGTTTTGGTGTTTTGTTTGAATTTGGCATGCTTTTTTGTGTTTTTGTGAAAATTTTATGTGCAAAAGATGTTAAGATGAGTATGGGGTTATGGGGGGAAGGTGGGGTAAGCTCCATGGCCATTAGGATGATCAATCCTTGCAAAATAGGCCTTCGAGAAATCACACAGCCTTAGCACATGGCCATGTCATCGAAAGAGTGCATTTGGGTAATAAGAAATTAAATCACATAGCCTATGGATACAATCGTGCATCACTTCACACGGCCATGTAAACCAATCACACGGCTAAGCCCATTTTGATCCAATAAACCATAGACTTACCAAAACGCAAGGCCACATAACACGATAGTGTACTTTTGAAAATCTTTATTTTTAAACACCCTACTCTTGTTTTTCTCCCCACTATTCTTTCCTAAAACCTAAACCCAACCATGCGGCCCTTCACCTCTACCACTATTCTAACATTTCTCCCATAAAACCTCCATTAAAATATCTCCCCATCATCTTTAATTTGAATTTCTACCATGGGCATATGGCAAAAGACCACTACCAAGCACTGCTCTAGATCTTCAAATGTCACTTTTACTCTTAGTGCTACTCCTATCTTTAAGAAGGATGATCATGTAACAACATATATCACTCTTGATAAACATTTTATTTTTCCACTAAACTTGCAAATGTAGGTGCTCTTGCTAATGTGGGTTTGCTTAATGAAGTTCAAGATCACCTTAGGGTCCTTCAATAAAAGAAATTTATTGAACTTCATACCTTTACCTATAGGGAATTGACCTTAGAATTCCTTGCCAGCTTACATATTGAAACTAAAAGGGTAGGTGGGTATTACCTATCTGCTGTAATTAATTTTCAATTGTTTAACAAACCTTATAACCTATACTCAAATGAGATTGCTCAAGCTTTTCAACTAAAGAATGAAAGGTATGATAAGATTCCTAAAGATTTTGATAATCAAACTTCTTGGGAGTCTTTGGGTAGGCATTCCTGTTATGAAGCACAGGCTACTAAAATCTTAGAGATGAAAGAATCCTTATTGTGGTACATGCATCATTTGTTTACCGCTTCAATAACGAGTATAGGAGATAGCACTACGGTAGTGAGTCAAATTGAGTTGTTATTATTATGGTACATGAGGTATGGGCATACCATTAACACTGCTTAGTGGTTGATTTATCATATGGGAAAGGTTGCTGAGAGGGATTTCAATGGGATATATGTTGGTGCCTTTGTAAGGATCCTTGCATACCATGTGCAGGCCTATGACCCTACCTCCACTTTCCATCTTAGAAAATCTCGGGAGACTATTATTTGTCTTATAAGAATATGATGCATATTAGGATTGTAAAGAAAGAGAGAGATCAATATGTGCTCATTAGAGAGGCTCTAGTTGAAGGAAGGGATGAAGAAGGTGTTGGACCCTAAGATGTGCCCAAGGGCAAACCCTCCATTCATGTTCCACCTCCATTTTCTATGGGACAATTGGGGGAGGTCATAGCATGGATGGAATCACATTAGGAGCACATGGATTATTGCCAAGCTGCCTCTAAGAAAGATGTCTACCATTAACTTACTAATTTGCAAATGAGGATACAAGATGTTGATGGGCACCTCCGAGCCTATTTCAATCATGTTGGTTTTCATCTGTCATCATCGCCTATTTTATTCTAATGGATTAACCATCTCATCTTGTTTTTTTCATATTGTGTTTATGTTTTTGATGTTTTTGTTTTTTTTATTTTTGAGTACTTGTTCTTTTATTGTACACTATTGATTTGGTTGTGTTCAAAACAATTGAATTACTTTTGTGTTTGGCTTATGCTTGTGATGAGTTTTCTGCTCTAATTTTGTACTTAATGTGTTATAGCACATTTGCAACATCTAGAGTGCGATTTTAATTTTTTACTCTCTTTTGATAAATTATCATGCACTAATGGATTTTTTCTTTATAATTAAGTTTGCTTTGCCTGAGTATCGTAGGATTTTGTGCCTTCTCCTCATCATTTTGAAAAGGAAGTTCCCTTCATTTTGTTATTGCTTTTCATTTTTTGATTATTGGAAACAATAATATTTAAGTTTTAAGGGATTGGTTTTGAATTCTCTTGTCTTTACTTAACCAATTTTGAGTATACTTACGCCTACACTTGAAAATATTATTGTTTGGAATTGATTAGGCTAATTTCCCTTATGATAATATCTTGAGCTTAACAATCATATTCCATTTAAAAAACGATTAGAGACAATAGAAAAATTATGCCCACTTGGCAAAAATAGGAATTTTTCTATGAGATTTCTTCAATCGTACCACTTTAGGCTAAAGGAAACCTCTATATATGTTAGAACTTGTTAAAACACCTTTTAAGGTGAAACCTTAGAACTTGGCAATTTTAAGGAAGTGATTAAGGTTTTTTTTTTAATACCATTATTCCTCATCCATACCTTTATATCCTTTGTTACTCCTTTTTGCTATAATGAATACTCCTTAGAGAGTATTAATAAGCCTTCCTTTCTTTTACCCATATCTTTCATTATAACCATATAGTCTAAATAATCTTTACCTTCCCTATCAAGAGAATTAAGTTAGGATATGATTATACAATGAGATGTTGTTCATTGGATCATGCATGTGCATTAAAGAATGGATAAAAAGGCTCCTCTATCATTATCTTTTGGCACCATAAAGGATAATTTAAGTTTGGGGGTGGCATATTGATAGCTGAACATTTAACATATGTCATATGCTTAACTCATTCATCTTGCTTTCTAAAAAAAAAAAAAAGAAGAATGAAAAGAAGGTGATGAGAAGAAAAGAAAAAGAAAATAGCAAAACAATAAAAAGAAAAGCAAAGGAAAGATCAAAGCCACCTAAAAAATAAGAAAAAAAAGGTGTTTTAGATGTTATACAAGAAATAGATTTGAGTTATGAACACATCATAATCTTTTGCATATCACATTTTGTTATAACTAATGTCATAACATAATTTATCTTATTTTAGACTTGACCACTCTTTTATAGCTTAACCCCGAGCCTTACATTACAAGTTATTAAAGATATCATGATCCTTATGGTTACTAGGTTTTACGTTAGTAGAGAAAGGTGGATTAGTTTTGCCTATGGTTTTATGTGATTCCTAGGAATCGAACAAGAATCTTGCTTAGTATGAATACAAAAGATGATCAAATGAGTGAATGAACTATGATGCCAAGTCACACACACACTATTCTAATTGATTAATTGTGAATTGGATATGATGAATGTAAAACTTGATATTATCTTGAGTGAATTGCTTGACTAAGGAAAATCATGATTATAAATAAGATAAATCTTCTCTTTGAGGCCTTTAAACCCAATTATAATCATAAGAGTTGTTAAATTATGCATTAGTAAAAAGGAAGATTGATTGAGGATAAGCAATAGTTCAAGTTTGGGGGAATTTGTTTAGTATCATATTCATCATGTTTTTATAGTTAATTTTTCCCTAAAACTCATGCATTAACCCTTTATTTTGCTTATCAATAGACTTAATGCAGGTTTGTTGGTGTCTTTTAGGTTAAAGTGAAGAAAGTTTAATATTAAAGTGATGGAGGAAGTGCATGGCCTATGAATATGGTCATGCACTATAGAAGCTCATAAAGGCAAGGAATTACCACAATGCATAGTCGATAGACATGGTTGTACACCTTAGTAACTTGAAAATCCAGAACAAGTCAAAAATGTGCAACCATAGGACATGTCATGTGTCTTAGAAAGATAGAACCACTAAGGAATAATCACAGAACAACACGGTTGTGTCACAATAGGCACACAGTCGTACACCTCTTTAAACTTAAAAATGTAAGAAGATTCTTGAAGAATTCTTTTTGCTTTTAAAGACATCTAAGCTTCCTTATTCTCGGGGGTAGTTTAGAGGACTATTTAAGGAGAAAAATAAGTCAGAATTAGGGGATAAGAGATTAACCTAAGGAGGAGAATATCATTCAATAAGGTTTTCACGAAGAAGTTAGAGAGAGAAAAGGTGTAAGCAATCAAGGAAATCAAGAAGAACTTCATGGCTACTCTTGGGGATGATTTGATTGTTTCCTTTTCTCCTTTTTTTCTTGTTATAAACTATACTCTTTTTGGCTAGGGTTGTAAATGGATCTTGTATGACTTTTATTAAGTTTTCTTAATCTAAATCTTTTTGGTTTCTTTCATTATTAGTGTTAGCAATTGTTGAGTGCCTCATGTTTGATTAACTAGTCATCGATCATCTTAATTTTGTGAATAAATAATGAAGATATGTTTTTCATAAAATGGAACCTTCAACAATTCCCTTGTTTTGTTATGAATTGAAGAACCTTAACAAACTATTGCTATCCACAAAGTCTTACTTTGTAAGGCAATTGTATGATGTGTAGCTTTTGAGTTAAGGAACCTTTAGCTTAACATGCTTTTGTATGTCAATTTCTACTCGAGAGGGATTAATTGATCACCTTAATGACTTGATAGTAGCACATGATGTATGAAGCAATTAGACCATTGATTATCTCTCATTAATTGATCACCTTAAGGATTAGGAAACGAATAAAAGATCATCAAGTGAAGTTAAACCCCTAGCCACTCTCATCCATTGATTATCTCTCATTAATGTTTAATTTAATTTTCTACTTTATAATTTTAATCATCAACTTTTATTGATTATCTAAATAATATAAGATACAAGATTTTCAGTATTTAAACTCGATCCTCATGGGAATGATATATGTACTTATAAGTACACTTTATTGCTTCTGACCTGTGCACTTGTAGCTTAGGATTTCACATAGCACACTCTCGTCACATCATTACATAAGTCATTTACTGGATTGATACATTTGATATGATTGCATGTTGCCTTGATGCATTAATTTTATGTTTGAGATGAATTAATTCAACTTGGAATTGAGTTATTCCATATTTAATTGTGTGAATTAATCATCAACATATCAAATCGATTACTTGATATATAGGTTATTCATGAAAATGTTGTTTTCAAGCCTATGTTTGAAATTGACCTATAAATCACAATCAAGATCAAGAACATTGTTACGATTTACAAGCCAACATGATTTTCATGTTTTTCAAAATTTGCTCTCATGATTTTCCTTCGCCCTCGCCAAATTCCATACTTTTCAAATTTCAACCATTATTCTTTACACCATTCCAAGGAAAAAGTGATCATTACTCACAAATTTCACATTTCGTAGCCGCAACTCAAGGGGTCATGAATTACGTGTAACCACTAGGCAAAAACCTTTTGCTTTTTAAATGATACAACTCTTACATTTAATGCAAAAGTGATTATTTCCTTAATATTTTTTTATCATATTTATACTTATTTAAACCCCTTGTCTTTCACTTTTTCATTTCGCCTCTTACCTTCCCTCTATTTCCATCATCTTTTCTCTAAACCCTTCAAACCTTATTCTTTTCTTAATCCTTTTCATCCTCGTTCAAGGCTCTAAGGAAACATTCAAAAGGTGACAAAGGTAAAACACTTCAAACAACATCATTTCCACTTAATGAAAAGGAACACTGAGGAAGAAAAAAAGAGATATAAGGTAATCAATAAGAAGACTATAGTACCCAACAAAATCCCTTCATCTTTTCTTATTGAATCCATACACATTGACGGAGAGATTAAAGCTTATCTCTCAAACTTAGAAAGGAAGAATTCATTTTTAAAGATGAACTAAGGTGTGAAAATGTGACAAGAGAGTTCATGGTGACAATGGGGATAAGCAAGGGTGCACACATTAGGGTAGGTATGTGTGTTTTGATCTTTAGATGCTTTGGTGACCCCTATTATATAACTCATCCTTAAATATGCTTTATCTTTAATTTTTAATTCAGGTACAATGTCCCTTATAATCTTTCTACATTAGGCTTTGACAAAATTTTTATTGAATCATGCTATGACCCTAGATCCTCATTAGCCAAAAACATTAGAACTCTCTCATTTTGGCTTCCCCGTAGGATCATCACCTCCTCCATAAAGGCTAAAGGTAATGGCAGTGAGAAGGTGTCTAAAAAAAATATGGTCTTTCTCTATTGCCTCATTGAGAACAAACCCATCCACATCAATCACTTTTTCAATGATCATTTAACCCACATGAGCAAGGCTAAACATGGCAATTCCTTCTTCCCACTTATATAAATGTCATCTATAGGTTTATAGGAGCCCTAACCCCTAAAAATGATACCTTTTTCACCAAAGCCTACCTTTTAAGCTTTAATTTCCTTGACTTTACTTACTTAATAAATGCCAAAGTAATAATAGCAAACACATATGAATTTCTGCTTGGTGAAGATGGAGTAATACAACAACAAGTCTCTTAAGTTCAAAAAATAAAGAAAGCTTATTATTGAAAAAGGACTATAAGAGGCTCTTAGAGAATAAAAGGTATCAATTTGGATCCCTCCTCCCTATACCTTTAAACCTACCTTTATGGACACACTTTTTGAATAATTAGGCAAGGTTCTTAAGAGGCTCACCTTACAACATCACCTTTATAGTGATATTATGGATTTTCAAGAAAAACTTGGCCTTGAACATTGTCACCAATCGAATTTTAAGGAACTAGACACCAAAGAGCTGGAAGAAGAAGGCAATAATGAAGAAGAAAATCAATGAGAAAAAGCCGATGATGGAAATTATCATTCCTCTCCAGCTTTCAAGCTTTTCTTTTCTTTCGTTTCTATTTTTCATCTTCATTGTCATTATCTTAATGTTTTTCTTCTATGGTTTCTGTTTCCAAAACCTTAGGCCCTAAATGTGTAATGAAACATTTGATTATGTCTAAAATTTTGTGAATGGAATGTACTTGTCTTTTTATTATCAATGTAATGTTGTTATTTTTATTTTCTTATCCAATTGGTTTTTATCACTCAAATGGTTATTAAGATTGATTTCCTATTTTGGATTGATTACAAATTGAATCAATTATGATTGTGTTTACTTATAGTTGATACACCATTATCCCTCTCATATTTTTCTCCATTCTCCTTTCTTTTTAATCTTGCCAAAGGGGAGAGAATACTGAACTATATGCAAATTGAATGTCTGACTTATTGAAATAATTAGCATAATTAAGAGGGAGAATAGAATGAGGGGGAGTACATTTATATCTCTAAAACTTAAATGCTTCTGTTTATAGTGTTCATTGAATTACCTTGAACTATTACGGAACTATACCATATGACTTACAAACATATTAATTCAATTCTATAAGGATATACTTATTAAAGATTATATACATTACATATTCAATCTAGATTGTCAAAATAAAAAAGGGGGCGATTATTAGACTAAGTTGGTCAAACTTAAGTTAAACCTCTCTTTTGATCTTGATAGTATAGATTAAAAGACTTTAATGCCTATTTTAAGTGTTGTTCTTATGAAAAATAAGAAATGTTTGCATTAAAAGTCAAATGGAATTAAAAATCTCTAAGTTTTAAAACTGTCCTCAAAATAACGACCATACATGGACATCATGATCGCTATCTCAAGAAAATATGGAACCAAAAGCTTTAGTCTATTTCGTGATGGCAATCATAGCTGACATCATGATTGCGACTTTTAAAATGATTCAAAGACTTTCTAACAATCATCCAAGAAACTGGTAGAGGCATGCCATGTGTCTTAGGAGACATTAGGGCTTTTGAAAATTGCAAGTACGATTTTGGGTAGCGATTGCAACTCATCTTTAACCCTGAACCAAAAAGAGGCAGTTTGTCTCGCTTATCCCCCTATTTTAGCGTTATCTCAATCACAGCTGAGACTCTATATAGTGATTGTGACTTTTGCAAAACTATAAAAGGTTTTAATGGCTAGTTTTCTGACGAACCAATGATCTATTACCAAATGTCACTAGCCATTAGAGACAATTGAAGATCATGATTAAGAAATGGCAAAATCTAAAGTGAATTGGCAATCGCGACTGCGATATACCATCTCAACCACGATCTGGCTCTGACATGCATTTAATGCAGGATTTGTTACCATAACTTAAAGATTTGCTCATAGTTTCCTTAATAATGGCTATTTGGTGGTTAGACTCTATAAATACTCTACCAAATGGCCTTAAATGTAAGAGAATAGCTAATTTATTGCCCAAATTCTTACAAATTTAATTTTTAATACTCTTACTTTTTATTACTTTGTACTTTGATTGTTAAGTAATATTCATTACTTCGGAAAGGTTAAGTGTGAGCTTTAAACACTTAAGAATTGGATTTTAGAGTGAGCCTTTGATTGTAAAACTTTTGTAAGGTTGTGTGTGAGCTGTAAACATAAGTGTAAGTGAGGTTTGACATGAGCCTAAACACTAAGTTGAGTTTGAGCTTATAAGGCAATAAAGTGAGTGAGTAAAATACTTAATTAGTTAATTAGAAAGTGAATGTAGAGTCTGTTAACACCTGAACCACTACAAAATCTTTTGTGTTCACCCTTTCTTATCCTTTCCTTTAAATTTTCATTTGCTTATGTTTTTCCCCTAGTTTTAAATTTTTCACCAATTCAACCCTCATTCTTAATGCACAAAGCTCGACATACTTTATGCAACTAGAATAATTGATAGAAAAATTACTCTATAATTAAAAAAAATTCTTTCAATTGTTTTATGCATTACAAAATTTTTAAGTGAGCTTTTGAATAAAAAAAAAATCCTTCTTCACATTAACTGCAAATTTGCAAAAGAGGTTTTACAAAAAGATATTAAAAATATTACATCAAAACATATTTTCCTAGATAGCAAGCAATCTTTTCTATATTCAATTTTGATATTGAATTTATTAAAGGAGTTATAAACACAAGACCAAAACTTTTTAACCCAAGAATTTCTCCAAAACATGTCATAATACCTCCCTACAAGTCAAAAACTAAAGGCAAAGCCCTAGTGCAAATCAATACAAAACCTATAATAACTCAACCCATAAAATGTTAAATTGACATGGTCCGAGACGAAGAAGAAAATGAGGTTCAATTCTCATAAAAGAAGTTACAAGTACAACAATGAGTGGAATCTCTACCCAATCTCTAGAATTACTTTTGGCCTTACAAAGTCTATCATAAGCCCAATAAAGTAAAAGTTCTGAAACCATTTCTACAAAACCTAAGATACGATCTTCCTCTAAAAAAATCCATCTCAAAAACCAATTTTCTACAAAACTTGAGGTAAGCCCTTCCTCTAAAAAATTCATATCTCAAAAATCATTATCAAAGATTTCTCCAAGCTCTTCTCAAATTGTATCATCTCAAACAAAAGTTACAAGATAAGAATATCAACATATGAAGCATTTTCAAAATATTTTAACATGAAAGAAGATTTTATACATCCAAACCCTTTCATAACAACCAAAAATATTTTTCCAAAAGGATGATATTTCATGCCATGAGATTTTAGGAAAACTTAATCCTATTACATGGCGATTCTTGAAGTCACAGGTTTAGCTAAGTTCAAGCACTATCACCAAGACAAAAATCACCCTACATTTACTTATTCCACATGTACTGTATATAAAATTATCCCCTTTTTGATTGGAGAATAGACCTTTCTTCATTAAAATTTTTTCCAATACATTTTCAAACAAAAATAAGCCATTATAACACCTTTTCATACTAGGACTACCAACAGGCATGGTTTAATATAATTCTCCTACAAAATTCCAAGAGTAGCCATTCATGGCTAAGATACTTCGATACAAAAATGAAAACTATCCATATTCCCTACTAGTTTATACTATGGTGAAACTAATATGGAGAAATGCCCTAACTGCTAATTACAAAAGTTCATACATGTTTTGAAAGCTTTAAAAAAACATTATGAACTTTCAAAAATAGAGAAAAGATTATCTCTATTATTACTCTTTTATTCAAAAATTTTCCTACCTTCGGTATGTGCATGGTACTTCGAATATAATAAATAAGAAACCATGGTAATCCTACTTATGAAATTCAAAATAAAATGGTGGGGCTCTTTCCAAAATAAGATCTTTAAGGTTGTTGTTGTAGAAGGGTAAAGGACATAACTACCTACATAAGAAGCCAACATTCCAATTTTACAATGCCAAGAATGCTTTTTTCAAGAATACTGCAACCTATAAATAATTTCAATTTTACTATTTTCTTTGTTTAACATTCTTTTTCTTTTTCTTCTTCTTCTTCTTCTTCTTCTTCTTCTTCTTCTTCTTCTTCTCACATCAAATTAAATTCTTATACTCTCTCTATGTGTCTCTTTCTTTATTTTGACATCATCAAAAAATTATAAAAAATATCAAAATGAAAATATGAAAATAAACTCGCTTTCTCGCACATAATAGCAAGTTTGTGAATATATTTTAGAGATAGAAAGATCTTCATTATAAATATTTCTCTCTCTAAAATAAATTTAATATCTTTTTAATGCTTGTTTTTATTATTTAGAATAAAAAATCATGAGTTTTGATGTATTGTAGATGAAAAATAATTTAAAAAAAGAATATGTTTGAGCTCAAAACCAGTCATGAAAGAAATAGAAAATTGAGTTGCTAAAGGATGAAGGTGATGTTTGCGTTTAGTTCTCCATACATAGTAAAATATTTACAAATGGCTTATTACTGACTTATTTGTGATTTATAAAAACTTCCAATATGGTTTATATCTGCTTCATATTTACATCATGTAAAAAGATATTTATACATAATCAAAAATTTAAAAATGGTTTATTACTGACTTATGAGTCGTTTATGAAATCTTTCAATATTGTTTATATCTGCATCAAGTAAAAAAAAATTTATGCACAGTAAAATTTTTATAAATGATTTGTTACTAGCTTGTTTATGGTTTATTATTAATTATAATGTTCACCAGTAAAATCTTTTAAAAAATTTATTTAGTTTTAATCTCAGTTTATTAGATAACAAATTTTTAAGAATAATCCAATCTTTAAAAAATCATGGTAGAATTTTAGTAAAAAAATTTTTATTTTTATTTTATTTACTTTTATTTTAGGTTTACCAATTCAAAATGTTTAAAAATTAAATATATAAAATAGTTTGTAGAAAAATATTTATTTTAGTTTTATTTTGAATTTACTTTTGGTTTTTGACACTATCGATAAAACAAAAGAAGAAAAAAAATAATTATAATGTAAGCATCATCTTCAACATTAACAAACACAATTTTCTCTCTTTTCATGACTGATTTCTAGCTCAAAAATATTTATTTGTTAATTGTTTTCCATCTAAAATACATAAAAACTCTTGATTTTTTATTTTAAACAACAATAACAAAAAAAAAAACAAGTATTAGATCTTAGAAAACAAAAATAAAAATTCATATGCATCTCTATTTTCTTACTATTTTTTAGAGAGAGAAAAAAAAAAGAAAAAGAGTTTTTTTTTGTATTATTCTTATTCATTGCTGGCGTAATGGTGGTGGTGATGGTAGTTGTTGTTACTCATACTATCTTCGTCTTCTTCTTTTTCTTCTTCTTCTTCAAATTTTTAGAGAGAGAGAGTGAATGAAAGAAACAAAGGAAAAGAGAGGAGAAAGATTTTTCTTCTTGTTGTTGTATAAAACATGAAAAAGAAATAGAGAATAAAAATAATGCAATAATAGAAACATCAAAATATAGATTTGTCCTTTTTGAAAATATAGGATATAGATGTCTTTCTTGGAAAAAAAAAAAAAAAAGGGTGGAGACTATACTTTCCTCATTGTAGAATAATTGGAGAAATATGAATGTTCTCTCAACTCAATAAAATCTAGGCCCAAACTAAAGATTCAGCTTTTGTGACCTAAAAATCTCATGTCCAGACCCTTTTAGTGGAAGCAAAATCACTGGAAAACTATTTCTCAATTATGAGACAATTATTGAAAAGTAATTCTACAACTTCATAGGTGGCATCTACAAATGTTGAGTTAGACTTAGAAGGACCAATCATCAATCTTGGTAATGACAATAAAGATCACTACTATAATATATTTCCACCTTAAAGCAAACAAACAATATTGATTAAAGAAAAAGAGTACAAAAGACAAAATAAGTTTTGATAAGATACATGTGAAGACATTATCTCTGCCAGTAAGGCTTATGTGACCTTAAAAGCAAAAGGAATCCACATCACATACATCTGCTAGTAAAAATCTATGTGACTCTTAAAAGTAGAAGGTATCTTCATCATGTGATACTCCTTAAAGATTTATAAGTTTGTCATCCACCTTCTTGATAAAAGGCAAGCTCCTCTAGTTACAAAGGTAAAACCTTTAGAAGGAAAAACATATCCAAAGAAGCTCATGTGTTGAGCGTCCATAGTTATAGCTTTGTCAATTGTAATAAATTCTTTAGCCGTAAAACCCTCTACAACCTATATACATTTGTATTCTCTTATAAATTTATAAATAATTTCATTTTCAATATAAAGGTATTTTTTTTACATATTAATTCAAAGTATTTTCTTTGCATCATCTATTTTCAATATGCTCTATGCTTACTCTTTAAAGAATCTTGCACATTAGAAATTGTGTTGTTCATAATTGCATTTATTTTTACACACGTTGCATTATATCTTCAATGCATTATACACACACACACACACACAACACATTACAATGACATTGTATACAATTTTAAATTATGTTTAATATTAATTAATTATTTGTGTAATTTTTATTAGCATTTTGAACAATTTTATCAATATGCAAATTATTTAAAGTGATAAAAATTATATATGCTAATAAAATTATTACTTAAACACTTTGAGATTATATTAATTCTAGCATTATAATATAATAATATATATGACATTGTAGTAATGACCAACAAAAAAATATCAGTTTATCCCTCTTGTTCAATGCCATTTATTTGGTGTTCCCTAATATTTCTCTTTGTCGTGATGGTTATATTTTATGAAGATTATTTTTTTTAGTTAATTTGGCTTTAATTGATATTTTTAAATTTATAATTTCATAATCTTAAAGATAACTTTAATGGAAAGTCCATTATTCTTATATTTTGATGCTTTGATGAGAATATGATTTATGGGTCTTGCTAAAAAGGAAGAGGGAAGAGATGCTCATGTCCATTAATCTTGTTTCGTAACTATTCTCATTCGTATTAATTTAGTTGTAATAAGGATTTAAATTTAAAATCTTATAGTTTTAGAGACGATTCTAATATTATTGAATCAAAAGTTCATTATTAGTCTATTTTATACTTTGATAAACTAACAAACTACAAGGAAAAAAAACATAATACCTATAAAATTTTTCATAGATAATTATCTATGGAATACCTATTAATTTCAATAATAAAGTTTAAAATTTTTTTGACTGATCACCCACGAATTTTCTATGAAAATTATCTACGGATTTAAAAATTGTCATCAAGATAGGTTTGAATAAATGATGACTAATTGATTATTGATTTACCTATGGTTTATTTATAAAATATTGATAAAAAAATTGCCTGCAAAAAATTATATGGGTAAATATTTAGAAATATGAAAATGATTAATGCATAATTATAATAACAAATAAACAAAAAATTATATATTAAATTTTTACCGATGAATTTACCTATGAATCTGATTTTATCACTAATATATACTTATGAATTTCCGACATATGTAAAAATAATGATAAATAAATTTACTTATGAAAATTTTGTAGCTAAATTTACTAATGGATTTAACTAGAGAAAATTTGATAGATAAATATTTACCTTCAAATTTCCTAATAAAATATTTTGTTAGTAAATATTTAACTAGGAATTTACTTATAGAATATTCCATTGACAAATATTTATCTATGGATTTTCCGATAAAAAAATATTATTTATTAAAATTTTTCCTACAAAAATAATGATGATATGATTGCTTAATTTGCTTGTGATATTTTTTATTTATCTAATTTACAATGTAAATGAATTGTAACACCCCAAAATTAATAAAAGTATATTTTATTAGAGTTTTGAATATTTGAGTTAATATAAATATATTTATGAATAATTTATTTGTATAAAAAATTATTAATTAGATATTTAAATAATATAAGAGTAATTTTTATTATAAATTATTAATAATTTATAATAGTAATTTTTATTATTACTAATAGTAATTTATAATACCTATATAAGAGTAATTTATTTGTATAAAAATTATTAATTAGATATTTAAATAATATAAGAGTAATTTATTACATAAATGATTTTGATACATGTATTTTAATTAGTATTATGATTAATTTAATTTTAAGAATGGTTATTTAAATACTTGTGATTATGATGTTATATTTTATTTCTAAATTAAAATTTTAATTATTAATAAAATTATTTTAGTTTATGTATAAATGTAATTTGAATTATTGTTTGGAGTTTCAATTATATGTATTTGAATTATATATATATATATATATATATATATATATATATATAGGAATTTGTATGGTTGTGATTGGTCCACATAGGACCAATCACACTATAATTCTCTGCTATCCAATGGGCCATCAGGAGAAAAGAAGAAAAAAGGGGGTAAGGAAAGGAAGGAAAGAAAGAAAAGAAAGAAAGGAAGCAATAAAGGAGGAAAGAAAGAAAAAGAAAGAGAATGACGAAGAAGGAGAAGGAGAAGGAGAAGGAGAATGAGTGGACAATGAGACTAGCCACCACCACCAGCAACCTCCCTCGTGACCAGTGACCTCCTCCAATGGGAGCATTAATAGTAATAGTGGTGGAAATAGTGGAAATTGACAGAATTTAGGCGAGCAAGGCAAAATTTTCAAATAGTGACAACTCCTCAACCGTAGCTCCATTTTAGGTGTTTCGAGTTGTTATGAAAAACTCTCTTCACAAGTTTTCCATGGATTTAGTTGTTTTCTTAATGACCACAAGCAATGAACTCCGACCATCATAGATTGCAATTTCGGTGGCGGCTTCGGTGAGATCTGAAAGGCAAATCGAGATAGAACATGCTCCCCTTTATCCTAGTCGCATTGCTATAATTTTCACAAATTACAAATGTTCTAGTAAGATTTTATGAATTTTTATCTATTTTATGATAAATGATTTAGGTCTCAAATTTATGAAATCAATGTTTATTAGAGGTTTAATGGCATGGAAATGGACTAGATAGATGTCTGATGATATGAATTAATTAGTGGATGGAAGAACTGAGGTTTAGTGGTGATTTTAGATTAAATTATGAGAATTAAGAGAGTTTATTTTAATTGAAGAAATTAGTTTAAATTAATATAATTGTTAAGGATTATAGAATTGTTAGAGTATTTTATGGAGATAGTAGAATAATTATGAGGATAATTAAATTAATTTGAGATTTAATTATGGATTGAAAAAGTTATTAAATTGAAGGATTTAATTAGATTTAAAGAGACTGATAATGATTAATAATGACTATTGGTGTTATTAAGGATATTGTGATTAAAATAGAATTTTGGAATCAAGTGATAGTATTAGAGAATTAGTTGGGATTAAAAGAAATTATTGGACTCAATTATAAAGGTTAAATGAATTAATGAAAGTAAACTTATTTAATAGAATTTTTTAGAGTTAATGATAAAAATTGGAGATTTGTTTGGGAATCATACATGAGATAATGAATAGAATTATTAGAAATGAGATTAGAATTACATAAGAATTATAAGGAGTTAGATAGAAGTGATTTTTAAATTATGTTTATATATATATATATATATATATATATATATATATATATAT
>CATIWR010644412.1:0-10690 GCA_949677035.1 Omphalea diandra | reverse complement strand
TCAACTTCTTTATTCCTTCTTGAGGAAATGATTCAATTCTGCAAAGACAACACTTATTTGAAACATTAGTGATGATCAATCTACTTTGTCAAGATCAAAAGAGATTTTAAACATAGGATTAAGTATCCTAGTCCAAACAGTATCAGAGCAAATATGAATATGGTCGATATAGTTAGTGGTATCAGAGGATATGAGTTCTGTCAAGTGAACACGGTTGTCATACTCATACTCCATATTTAGTTTGATCTTCCTTGGGTGAGTCTTAGAGCTCCCAAATACCTATCTGCAATCTGACTTAACCCATACTTCCTTTGGCTAGCTTGTGATTTATGGGATCTCACCATCCATTCTTTCCATTTTCGGAATAATGAAAGCTGCCCCTGCTATAAAAGTTTGGTATCATTCTCTATTATCAAATTATAGGTGGCAATCAGATTGCCCTCCCATATTTAAATTACACACACATCTAGAAGATGATGGAGATTTTTTATTTGCATTACGATGAAGTGCTGATGGACACCTTGGAGAAAATCACTATGTCTCCCTTTCTTAGTCTTAATCCTTTAAAGGGGGTCATAACCGAGTGACACAAGCTTATATTATAGCGACTATCCTAATAAGGGAGTTTTTTTTTCATAGAAATGATGGGGATATAGATATGTAGATTTTGCCATTCATTGAAGGAATAGAACTTGGAAAGACACATGTTCCTATAATTCTCAATAAGACATTGGATAAGGTATCCCTTAGTAATAATAATTCTTTTTCTATGATCCCATTATTACTTCAGGTATAATTCCTTTCTTGTAGCCTTTTATTTTTTTTTTTTTTTGTCACCCTAACTTTTGTATGGGTTGCCCATATGGATTTTCAATCTAGCAGATTGTTTATTTTTGCTTAAACTGTCCTTTCGAGTTTTCAACCTAATTAGCTTTTCTTCTTCATTTTTCTTTCTTTTTTTTTCCTCATTTTTTTCAAATATAACTATAAGAGAAGTTGCACTTACTAGTTGCCCTAACTATGGATATGAGGTGTTATTTTCTAAAACATCATTCAAACTGTGGGTTAATGACCCAGGAGGTGAACAAACTTTGCCACTTATTTCAAATTGATGTATTTTTTAAAATTTATATTGAATCAGTAATCTATCTATTATTTTATTTTAGGCTGAGGTCACTATTGAAAATTTGATGACTTATTGTTGATTTGGCACTGGGAATAAAATATCTAAAGAATATTCACCACATCTAATGCCATGCCTTGAGACACCTGGATGCTAATGTGGGGCATTATGCAATAAAAATTTTACTTTTCCCTTTTAGTGAAACCCCTAATTTCACTGTTTGTGTTTTAACCCTCCCTTTTACTCGAAGGTCCCTTTCATTGTTTATCTTGAAGCTTTATGTCTCTCTCTAAAAGCTTTATTACCTCTCTCAAAGCTCTATGTAAGATCTTAGAGCTATAATCCCTAAGTCTCACAATGTTTTTGCTACATTCCCTCAATTTTTACTGTATTGAAGTTATACATTCCTTCATAGCTATGCTTTCTCATGCCTCTATATTTGTGCTTTCAGAAAATAACAAGAAGAATTTATGGATTCACACGTAAGGAATAAACATAATACAGCTCCTAAATATGGTAAGTGTAACAATTTGATTTATAAACCTAGGTTTACTATTTGTGAGACATTTTAAGAATGAAGAGTTAATTGATTAGAGTGCTACTAAAATTCTTGATTGAAGTATGAAGGATAATTGATTTATAAACCTAGGTTTACTATCTGTGAGCCATTTTGAGAATGATGAGTTAATTGATTAGAAAACTACTAAATTTATTGATTAAAGTGTGAATGATAATTGATTGATTGTGATTTCATTATGAATCTTATTTTTATGTGTGCTTTGATTTATGATTTCCATTGATTGTAAAATGGAATTTACTTTTATTTGATTCTATTATAATATTTAATAGTGAATATTTACTATTCATTAGTATGTGGTTAGGGGATAAAAAAAGGTTTGTTGGGTTTTGTAGACTATTATTATTCTAATAGGATGTCAATGATTGAACTTGCTAACATGGACAAAGAACTTGGTATAGGTGAATATTGATTGTTTATATTAGTTACATCCTAAGAAGAATTTAGATGATGGAATAAAAAGGTCAAAAACTGACTCTGATGCTTTATCAATGCGTTAATTTATGGATAGTTATAAGATCATTCATCTTTATGCTATCTTATTGAATTGTACAATCAACGATGTGAATATTGATGAGATTATTAAAAGTGCAACCATTAGAGAAGATGTAGAAAATGAAATGGAATTGGGAGAAGTGATGGAAGGAAGTGAAGCAAAGAAAGGTGAAGATGAGAGTGACAGTGAGTTTGTCAATTCATACTATAAGTTGAAGGATGAAGATGATGTAGATGATTATGTACTATTTGATAGCTCAATGAGTATGGACATAGAAAGAGATATGCTACGGTCATAAAAACTGATATAAATTCTGATATAGAAACTAATGAAACCAAGTATGCAAGCTTAAATGTATAACCATCAAGTTTTGATGTTGAAACTTATGATGGAAAATGTTGGAGGCCTAGTTTTTCTTTGTTCAATTAAGAGTTGGATATGGCCAATCCAAAATTTGAGATAGGAATGAGATTTTCCTCATTTAATTAGTTAAGCAGGCTATTAAGAACCTTACAATTAAGAATATAGTGCAGGTGTTAGATAGGCTAAATAATACCATAAAATGCAAATCTATTTGTAGAAAGGGGTGTTCATTTAGGATTTGGGCATCACTTATGTGAAGTGATAAATGCATTATCCAGATTAAGTCAGGTAATTTTGAGCATGAATGTAGTGGGGATCATAATATTAGGGATGTTAGTGCCAAATGGTTAGTAGAAACTTATATTGAGAGGTTTAGGGCTTATCCAAATTGGTCAATTGAAGTGACAATAACTATTGTTAAAGAGGATTATAAAGTGGATGTGAAAAGGTTTAAGGTATGGAGAGCTAAAAAAATTGCATTGCAGTTCATTGAGGGTGATAAGAAGGCACAACTATCAAGATTACATGATTATACCCTAGAATTTATGAAGAACAACCCTAGATCCATTGCAACATCAAAGTTAGAGGAAAGAGTTTTTAGAGGGATGTATGCTTGTTTGGCAGCATTGAAGAATGGATTCAAGGTAAGGTGTAGGCTTTTATATCTATGGATGGATGTTTCTTGACTGATATATTGGCAGGTAAACACCTAACTACTATTGAGATTGATGCAAATAATTGCATATGCCCAATAGCATGGGCAATGGTTGAAAAGAAAATAAGAAGTATTGGAAATGGTTTCTGAAGTTATTAGCAGAGGATTTGGAAATCAATAATAGCTACCAATGGACATTTATGATTGATAGGAAAAAGGTATGTAATTTTTATCTGTTTAATTTATTTTTATGTTATATTTTATAAATTATACATATGGTTTTCAAGTGTCACTTGTATTTATTGAATTGTTTTGCAGGGACTAATGCCAGTAATAGAGGAACTCTTTTCTCATTTTAACCATAGGTTTTGTGCGAAGCACATAAAATTTAACTTTAAGAAAATTTTTAAGGAACTAAGATTAAAAACTCTCCTATATGGGGTTGTTAAGGCTAGTTATGTGTAAGCTTTTTACAAAGGTGATGGATGCAATAAATAACAAGTTAGTGGGAGCACTTGAAAACTATAATAGTATAACTCCTCACCATTGGTCTATGCCACATTTTAGTTCTTTTCTTAAGTGTGATATGCTTCTTAACAACTTATGTGAGAGTTTTAATTTTGTGATATTACATGCTAGGTGTAAGGGTGTTATTATAATGACTGAAAATGAATATAATGACAAAACTTATGAAATGGATACATAAAAAGGGATGCAATGAAAAAAAAACAATTTTTTACTGTCCTAAGATGGAGAGATTAAAAAAAGCTAAAAAAATTAGCTAAGTGTTCACTTTTGAGTGGTTAAGGGTGATAAGTATCAAGTGAAAGGCCCTGGGGTAATTTGCAACCGATAAGGGTAAGAGGACTTGCAGTTGTAAGTATTAGAAATTAGCAGGAATCCCTTATGCCTATGTTGTCTCAACATTGTGGTACAATAACGAAAGACCTAAAGACTATTTGAATGACAGTTATAAAGTTGCACTTACTTAGAGACCTATAACCATTTGATTTATCCTACAAATGGTCAGGATTTATGGTCAATATATACAACCCCCTTAATTTTGCCTCCTAAAACACTGATTGCCAAGAAAGCGAAGTGATAAACTAAAAGGCATAGAGAAAAAAATGAGATTGACAATGGTATAAAAAAATAGGAAAATTAGCAAAAAGGGCATTGTGTTGACTTGTACCATTTGTGGTACAATGACATAATAAGAGGTTCCATGGAGTATCCAAGGTAATGCATTCTTCTTATATGTGAAATGTTATTTTTGCTTTGCTTGTACCATCTACATATTGCTTTATCTTTATATCTACTAGAATGAAACACATATTCAAAGGGGAGAAAATAGTGGTACTCAAAAGAGTCAAGCTTCAATGAATTTAACCCCGCCTAATTTGGATACTAAAAAAAGTAATGCATTATGGGATGTGGAGCTAATTGCAGATGAAGAACTAGCTACAATTCCTAAAGAACTATTGACACAAGTAATAAGTTTATTAATATGGTGTTGAATATGTACTAAATCATTCATATGTTTATTTATTATTTATAAATAGTTAGCCATGTGAGGACCACACCTCTAGACTTTAATGTAAAGAAAATTAAAAGCATACATGATCTACTAAACGTGAGATCTTAGCCTTTAATAGCAGCATCTCCCTTCAATCCCCTAAGAGTTAAGCCTACAACTGTCAAGCCTAATGCCTCTTTAGCTTGAAATATAACAACAGCTCTAAAGCCTCCAAAAGCAAATCCCAAGCAAACAACCCCATTTGTAAGGCTAGAAACATCAAGTCCATAGATAATAATAACTCTAAATGCCTTAATAGTAAGCCACCAGCTGCAACTCCAAAGCCAATAATAGTTGCAACCAAGACTCCAAAACTAGCTCCTACACCGTCACTAGCAAATTCGAAGCATCAAGTTGATCATGAGATGGGAAAATTAAAAAGATAGAATGGAGAAATATAAGTGTTGTTATCCATTAGGTCTTTCATAGATATTAGATCTATTAGGTAGTATGTTTGGTACAATATTTAATGGGCAATATTTACTAGGGTTGATATTTTAATTTTGGTATTGAAAGGATCACAACTAATATAATTGTCCTTTTTACATGTGACACACTACGCACAATTTTTGTGGCTATCTTTTTGACTTGATGTTTCTCATGCTTCTTGTAACATAGATTGGCAGCCAAACACTTTTATATATGGCTTTGTCCAATTTAATGAAGTTAAATTATATATTATTACATATCATTTATTTAAGTTGTAATGTTAATCTTATATCTTACCAATCTTACTAACTTTTATATTGCTTATTAATCTTATACAGATTGAATATAATCGTAATACTGTTATAATCTTATAATAGTATAGTCCTAATAATCTCATAATATTATAATCCTATTAATCTTATAATATCATAATCCTAATAGTCTTATAATCTTTATATAAATGCAAGTGTTTATGCCATACATCTGCTACACAAATTATCATCATTAAACCTTCAAACTCATCAAAATAAAAAAAAACCAAATTTGCTATTTTAATAATACTTAACTTCACATATACAAAGTGTTAGCTATGTGCCCTAGGCTAATGCTTATATTGGATATTTTCTTAATAATGTTATAGTTGTAATTTTATTAAATATCTCTTATATATTTTGTTTACGGCTAAATCATAAATTCCATGAATAGTTACTTGTTGCTAATGTTATGAAGTATGTGACTTGATAGCAAAACCTTTAGTTGTTAAGAATTATATTCTAAATTTTCCTTGGGGTAAGTAAGAATGAAGACTAGTATGTATTTCATTGATGACTATGTTTTACTAGTAATGGATACGTGATATTAAATCAAACATATATACACATGTTAAGAAATAATGTATTGGACCGAACCACTATGAGAACACTACATGGATTAATATTCATAAGTGTTTCTCATGCAATAGTATTAACTTAATCCTCTAACCTGAAAATCACCATAGATTGTAATATGTTGAACTTCATATTTTGATGTCATCCAACATTATCTTTAACCGGATGATCATACAAAGTAATATTGGACATGGAGTAAATCATATAGAGCAATATGAGTTATTAAGAACGAATTTGTACCTCATATATTTATGAGAAATATATCTCTAGGCCACTCTATAAATTAGACTGAAAAGATTGTCTGACCAGTCTATAATGAATTGATAAAGGTTAACAATGTCATTTTACATCGGTCTACTTAGAGATCGAGAAAGAATTGAACTATATAAGGATGTCATGATCCATGCCTTATGTTCAATTGAGAAATAATGTGAAAAAAATGATTATAATACTATTTGTGAAATAGGTTAGGTCAAATTATTAACCTTCACATAATTTAGGTAGTTATAATGTCTTGCTAAAGGTCACTTATAACTTATGGGCCCAAAATAGATTTTTGCGCCATTATCAACATTATGTGAACCTATAGGGTTGCACATATAAAATAGGCCTAAAGTGAAATTGGGCTTAATGCTCTCTCCATTTATAATTAAGATAATTAGTGATATTATCTAGATTATTTAATATCTATTTCATTTTAGAGGTTAAAAGGAATCTAATGTTATCATACTTATATCTTTTAGACACATAGTTGACATAAATATCTTAAGGGTTAATATATATATATATAAGTTTAATGTTTTCTTATGAAAAGTGTATTATTTTCTTTAAAATACATAAAGAGAGAGAGAGAGGGAGAGAGAAACCCTAGTGTTAGCACACCTAACATTTTTGAAGTAACCTATTTTTGTGGATACCTATAAAGGGCAATCATCCTTTAGTAACGCCTTGATTTGACTTCAAGCTTGATGTATGGTGTTACCAATGTAAACCTGCTCTCAACCTTCCAATAAATCTATCACCTTTTCTGTGGCTTGGTAAGATTCGTATCATTTCCTTTCGATTTAATCGAATTGCTTGGATCCTTGATGGGATTCTTTGTAGACAAATTTTTATTTTCACTATGCATGTTCTACGAATCTTAACAATGGTATTAGAGCCACTTGTGAATTCGATTAAATTAAATTTGTTGTTGTTCTATTTATAACTATGATATATATAAACATGGATGTGTTGTGTTGAAAAAATTTCAATGGTTTGATGATAAATGGATTGGTTTAAGGGCGAAATAATACATTGATTAGATTAATGTGTGTTAGGGTTTAATATGATTATACGATCTGACAGTGTTGATTTGATTCAACAGGCAAGGGTCAAGGGGGCAGCGCCTTCAAAAGGTAAACAATTTACCTTCTTTGTTTGTATGAGTCATTGCCTAAATTCTATTTGGTTTAATCAATTAAATTAACTAATATATTCATAGCATAAGTAATTAATCATTATTTAACTCTTAAACAGATTCATAAAGTTTATCAATCTATTCAAAATATATTATTGTTGTTTAATGATTAAATTGTCCCTTTAATAAAAGGATTAATCTATTCAAAACAAATTACTATTGATTAACACTTAATCAATCCACCATGACTAATAAGATGAAAAATAGAATATAAAGTCAGGATCCATGTGATTCGCTTAATTAATACTTAATTATCAAAGGGGTGTTACGTGACATTATTAAGAAAATATTCACTTAATCATCAAAAAGGCACTGTCCTAACCAGCCAGTGGGATTGTTGCTAGAGGTGCCCTTGGACCTGGAATGGATTCCTCATATAATTGTTAATTGCCCTAATGTAATATGTTTACCATATATGGATGTTTTAATTATGTCTTTTTGCATGGTGCATGGCATGACCCTTTAAACCAATGTGATTGTCTTCTGATTAATATATTTTGCAAGGGTTGTAATTTTTAAGTAGGCTTGCATGTCATTTATGTTTATTATAATCATTTATTTTATTAATACTAATAAAATAGTATGTTTTAGTATTTGTAAATTACAACTTGTAATCGAGACCTTCAAGGCTCAAGATGATGACTCTCATGGTACAAGATGGTGACATTCAAGGCATGAGGTGGCGACCATTGATGGCAACCTAGGCAAATCCATAGAGATGAAGATTTACCCCTAGGATTGACCTTTTTATCTTTATATTGGCTTATGAAGATCAATTTAGATTAAGGGCCATGATATGACACATTTATTTGTATTGTTATTATGTATGGATGCTTATGATGCAATACATGTGATGTATGATTTACAACATACTAATACATAATAGGTTCAAATTGGTAAGATCCCTTAATAAAATTAAGTCTTAAAAATGCCTACCATGATTCAAACACTTATTAAGACTTTGATTCCTAAACATGGGTTTTGCTAAAGCAAAGTATATTAGGCCATCTTAGTAAGACTAGATGGATAATAATGATATCTATAAGTTTAAAATGGTTAGACTTAACTAGGTTACCAAATGGATTTGAACCTAGGGCATAATATGGGATTTGTTAGGATATGTGATGTCACTATCCCATAGTTATCCAAAAGTTACATAAGATGTAATTGGTAAAGTGTTACCTACCTAAATAACCAAATTTTAAGTGACAAACCAAAGCTTACTTAGAATTAGGTGAAATATGAATCTTGGCCTATTAAATATTTCAATTGTTGAAAATTCAAATTTGAGGGTTAAAGAATTGATAAATTTTAATGGGACTTTATATTTAATAAAATGCTAAGTGCACTTTGTATATATATATCTTTTTTGTAGATTATGGCTTCAAATAATACCCCTAATTTGTCATCGTAATCGATCCTTGGGAAGGATAAATTGAATGGGACAAACATCCTTGATTGGTATAAAAACTTGAGAATTGTTCTTACGTAAGAAAGGAAGGAATATTTTCTAGATCAGCCTATCCCCAAAAAGCCTGTTGCTGATACTCCTAGAGCCCAAAAGGATGCTTACACTAATCGTCTTAATGACTCAGTGAATGTCACTTGCCTCATGCATGTTGGCATTGAATCAAAGCTTCATAAGTAATTTATGCTAATGAAGTTTTATACTATGGTGGGTCATCACAAGGAAATGTTCAAAGATAAAGCTTTAATTGAAAGGTTCAATGCTACCAAGGTGCTACGCTCGTGCAAGTTAGCAACTGATAGCTCACTTAGTCCTAATGTTCTAAAGATGAAGGGTTATCTTGATAATTTGCAGAAACATGGTCTTCATATTAGTTAAGAGCTAATTGCTTACATTATTTTTTAGTCCTTGCTTGATGCATATGTTGTGTTCATTATGAACTATAACATGGATAATATAGAGAAAAGTGTTTTTGAATTTCATAGGATGCTCAAGGCTATTGAACTAAAAATTAAGAACAACACTAAAGAAGTTTTGATGGTGAATAAAGGGAAGGCTATGATGAAGAATGAAAAGGGAAAGAAAAAAGCAACAAAGAACTTAAAAAAGCACAAGCCCAAACCTCCAAAGGAGGGAGCATACCATTTACGTAATGAGATGGATCATTAGAAAAAAAAATTGCAAGCTTTATTGGGATGATCTGAAAAAAAAAAAAAAGACATTTAGTTTATTGCTCTAGGTATACATATTATAGAGGTCAATTTATCTACTTCTGAATCCACTTCATGGGCATTAGATATTGGATTTGGTTCTCAATAGATCCTTAGTCAAGGGTAAGATGAACCTATGAATTATGAATGGAGCAAGAGGAGCAAGAGTTGTTACCTTAGCTAAAAGAACTTATGATTTAGCTTTGCCTAATGAACTTATTTTGACATTAAATAATTTTTATTATGTGCCTACTTTGAGTAGGAACATTATTTCTATTTCTTATTTAGATATGGAAGGTTTTTAGTTTTTTTTTATTAAGAATAATAAATGCACCATTTCTTATGATGATATGCTTTATGGTTATGTTCATCTATCAAAGGGTATTGATGTATGAAATCTTAAAAACAAAAATGTTGAGTCCATCTGTAATATTGATACCAAGAAGCATAAATCTAATGACTCAAATTATGATTATCTCTCGCACTATCCTTTGGGCCACATAAATAAGAAATGCATATCAAAGCTCCAACATCATGGACTTTTGAATTCATTTGATTTTGAATAATTTGAAACATGTGAATCTTGTTTATTGGGTAAAATGGCTAAGACCTCTTTCTTAAGGCATAGTGAAAGGGCTTAATGACTTATTGGGCCAAGTGTGTACCAATGTATGTAGACTATTATGTTCAAATGCTAGAGGAGGTTTCTAGTACTTAATCACTTTCACATATGATTATTGTTGTCCCTAGGCACCAAGAAGGGGGGTTGAATTGGTGTTTAAAAATTTAAACTAAAGATTAAGAGAAGAAGAAAGAATTGCAAGGGGACAAAGATTTTATAGTGGTTCGGGCAAAACAATCCCTACATCCACTCCCCAATCACTCAATTGGGTATTTTACTAATTCAATGGTGTTTTTCAAGCTCACACCCAACTTACTACAACTTG
>CATIWR010644380.1:0-23888 GCA_949677035.1 Omphalea diandra | reverse complement strand
GTGATCGCTACTAAAATTTATGGTTGCGACTTTTGAATCTCAATAACTCTTTTTTTCAAAATTTGCAATCACTTTGAAATTCGAGCTTGCTAATTTCAAAGGCAGATTTTCATACTTGGAGTTTCTTACTTCTAATCACTTTTATTTAACTTTTAATGAGATTCTTTCTTAATATTTGCAAAAATAACACTTAAAATTGATATTAGAACCTTTCAATCTATATTGTTAAGATCAAAAGTGAGTCTTGAATTAGGTTTGAAAAGCCTAGTCCAACAATCTCCCTTTTTTTTTATTTTGACAATTTAGATTGAATATGCAAAGGATAAAAAATCAATTATGCATGCTCCTAAGAGAATGATTATGAAGTGATTCAAAAACTTAAGTATGAAATTTCTCCCACTCAATCCATACTCCCCCTTAGTTATTCTAATAAGATCATTGTCAATTTTATCTCCTCTTTTTGTATGTTCCCTCTTTGCATATTCAGTCAATTATCTCTCCTCCTTTGTCAAGATAAAAAAAGAGGAATAGGAGGGAATAAAAGAGAGAATAGGAAATATGAGAGGGAATGCACACAAAGTTATCAATTGTACAAACTCAAATTAGAAGCAAATATAAGTAATTTTGCACAATTAATCACAATATGTCACATAAAAAAATAAATGAATGAAACATAAATTGCATGAAAATTTTATATATATAAAAAAGCATAAATGCAAAATAATTCAAACATTTAAAGATGCTTGAACACACAAACTAGGGCTAGGAATTTAAGAATATTCATATATGGCCCTAGTATAGAGTATATGATATTTGATGATTGATTTGAACATTTGAAATGTAGAAAACCTCAAATGCAAAATGAATTGATTCAACTCATCACAAATCAATCAATCAAATGAAATCAAGCATGTGAACACATAGATATATCAAGCAATAAAAGTCCCCCTAAATATATGCATAAATACTAGGTTAAAAACATAAGGGATAAGAGATACATTACAAGTTTAGTATCAATGGTTTGATACCAAATAACCATTTGAAACTTTTATCCCTTCTTCACTAGCAATCTTCATTCACCTTTAGATTTTCCATGATCAGAATTTGGTGAAGGAGTCTCCATCCTACAATATCAAACATTTGCTTTGGTACTCAAACATACTTGGGTCCTTGGAAGTTAGTTTTAGAAAGATCTTATAATTTGAGGTGTGCCTTGTTAATGTGGCAAAATACATTGATATGCCAATAATTCATGCAATATGACAATGGATCTTAGACTAGTGAGTCTTTCTCCTATGCATAACCATAGTATGAGTAGGGGAACTTTTCATACTTAGGTGGTGAGAGTGTATACAAGTGCATGAGTGATTAGGAGTATAAGAGAATTTATTATGTTTGTGTAGTTGAACATGCTTTTTGTTATAAATGTAAGCATATTTTGCTCTTTGAGTCTTGGCTCTTGAGCCTTGGGGGGTCTTTACTTTGCCCTTAGGCATAGGTGGTTTAATGCTAGGGGCACCTCTCTTCCCCATGACCTCAATACTTGAAGTTTAAGGTGTTGATGCTCTAATGATGTAGTGAGTGAAGAAGTAGGTGAAGAGACTTCATTGAAGCCTAGACCATGTCTAACTAAAGGAGGTCTTTGAGATACAATAAGTGTATCTAAAGCTTTCTTCCCCTTATGAAATTTAGAGATGGAGTTTCTAAGTTCTATAACTTCATCCTTTAAAGAATCATTTTCCTTTCTTAAAAAGTTAAGAGAGGATGAAGACTTAGAAAGACTCTCTAGTGACTTTTTGAGTTCTTCATTAGAAGTCCTCAACTCACTTACAAGATCATTTAAGGATTTAAATTCATCTTCTAGTTTGGAACATTATTTCTTATAAGTTTTCATTTGTGACTTATATTTGTCACATTTTAAAGTGAGAGCTTCTAAAAGCTCTTCATCTATATCATCAAATGCATCATAATCATCATAGAAGTATGAAAAAGTACTTACCTCTTTGGAGGAGTCCTCTTGAGCCATGAAGCAAAAGTTTGCTACTTCATCTCCATCTTCATCTTTTCACTTGAATCATCATCCCAAGTAGCCTTAAAGGCCTTCTTCTTTTCCTTGTGATGATAGGAAGATGACTTTCTTTGGATTCTTCTTTCTCTTCTCCTTTTTATCAACTCCTTGGTCCTTGATATTTTGGTAAGCTCTTTTTCTTCTTTATCACTTTCATTTGAGTCACTTGAGCTTGAATAATTTTCTTGAGCTTTGAAGACTAAAACTTTCTTCTCCTTTTTATGTCTTTGTTCTCTTAGCTTCTTCATCTCTTCATCTTTCTTGAGAGCCATCTCATGAGTGAGAAGCTTACCAATGAGGACATTGGTTGGCACTTTCCCAATCTCTGGATTGGACTCTTGAATGTTGCAT
The DNA here is from genome assembly GCA_949677035.1 of Omphalea diandra. NCBI lineage: Eukaryota > Viridiplantae > Streptophyta > Magnoliopsida > Malpighiales > Euphorbiaceae > Omphalea > Omphalea diandra. The sequence goes on along the minus strand of CATIWR010644380.1, from coordinate 21,469 downwards.
ACTCTTACACCAAATTTATTTAATGGAAGAGATTTAAGGATTTTAGTGTTTACCTCATAGTTGGTGAGAATCTTTCCAAACTTTTTCATGTTTATGATAATAGAGAGGAGTTTATTTATCATTTTGGTGATGCTTTCATGGTCTTTCATCATGAAGAGCTCCCACTCTATCACATAAATCTCCAACCTACTCAATTTCATAAGAGTTGTGCCCTCATGATAGTTTTCTAGTGCTTTCCATATGACATGTGCAGTTTGGCAATATTGGATTCTTCCAATTTCTTCTTTTAACATGAAGCTTAAGAGAATAACCATTGCCCTATTGTTCTTCCCATTTGCCTTTCTTTGTGATTCAATCCATTCTTCTCTTGCAATTACCACCTCTACTCCTTCAACCTTCTTTGTTGAAGGCTTCCACTCTTCAAGAATATAATCCTATAAGTTGATGAGATCACTATCAAGATAAATCTCTATTTTATGCTTCCAAAGAGCATAATCATTGCCATCAAAGTGAGGATTAAGGTGAGAGTGGACTTCTTCTTGTGCCATTGATCTTTTCTCACACAATTAAGGTTTCTTACTTCTAATCACTTCTATTTAACTCCTAATGAGATTCTATCTTAATATCTACAAAAACAACACTTAAAATTAATATTAGAACCTTTCAATCTATATTGTTAAGATTAAAAGAGAGTCTTGACTTAGGTTTGAATAACAATAGTCCAACAAAAATAATTCCCCTTCACTGTGACAGTGTGTGTGTGCAAAGAACTTGTTTATCTATTCCTGCATCAACTGCATTCTATTATCCATTTCTAGCCATGAGTTGAACATTATACATTCTTGTCACTCAGGCTAATTGCGAATTTTTATCCTCTTCTACATATAGTGTTGGTTCATCCCTGTAAATTACATAAAAGCCTCCAAAGTTCCTACATAATTTTATTTGTAACAAATGCTAACAATCGAGGTATTCAATTATCGTTATAGGCTTCTACAAATAGTCTTTGTATTGAAAACTTGCAATTGACATTGCCATGGTAGTAGCCACAAAACCCATCATAATTTTTCTTATTTTGGCTTTGGTTATTGCCAACAGTTGATGAAGGGAAAAAAATACAAATTTTAGTGTTTTTGCTTCTCATTGTACCAAAGAAAAAACCTATATGTCTTTTACAAAGATAATGTAGGCCAACAATTAGTGCATGTAGTGAAATTGAAATTCTTAGATTTCGTAGGACATAAATCGTCTTATTGCAAATGTTGTGTCCCCATCTATCAGTTGCTCCCAAAAATGTTACATCATATACTTTAGAGGAGGAGTTGTGTATCCATCCTCAGGAAACCCAAATACCAGATTAAACATATCCAATGGTATTTTATGCTTGGTGCTAAATAATCGAGCCTCAAAGTATGATACCAAATTAGAGTCTTCTTCCTCTTGCAATAGAGTTATGGTGATGAGGAGCTATAGTGTGATGCCAACAAATATAGGTAGCCTCATTTGTGTAAATATCCCAAGTCATACTCCTCTTACTAACCACCTAATGTGGTAATCCATTTTTAGGTTATTCAAAGTGTTTGCACAATAAAATCAATTTTGTTTGAACCTTTTTTTTTTCAAGATTTGGTAACGAAAAGCTTGCGAATCATTCTCAAACTCTGAATTTAGTGAAAAAGACACTAGGTTTAGTAATGGTATAACGAAATCAGATGAGGAAGAGTTTTCTTGTTATTGATTTGAAGAAGAACCCTTCTCATAAACCCTCTTTTTTATGGCTTGCTTGAGTCTCGGCATTGTGAAAGATAAGATCAAAGAAAATCAAATGGGGTAGCAATGGTTTGGTTTGTCAAGAGAGAGAGAGAAGCTGGTTATGGTAGGATGGAAAAAAATTGATGGTAATAGGGTGTTGGGTTTTTAAAGAGTGTGGTTGATGTGGAAAAAGAATGTGGTTTTGAGGGGAATGGTTTAATGGTTATTAGTGCGAGAATGTCGTGGCTGTTAGGATGGGTAATGGTGTGGGTGGCGATTGGGAGGGGTAGTACAGGTTGGATTAATGAAAGGGAATAAAAAGTTCCTTAGGGTTTAGTGAAAGGAGAAGATGATCTTTTAAATTTTAAAACACTTCTTTTCATCCTAATACTAAAAGCCCACTCTATTCATTAAAACTTGAGAAGCCCAACTTTCTTGAAATAATTTCCCATGAATATTTGCTAGCCTAATTCATCACTTTCACCTAATTTGGCACCTCAAAGCTCAGTTCGTCTCCCTTCCTCAACCCAACTCTTTCCTATGCAATTCTTGCATTGCTATGGCATAGGCCATGCAACCTGTTGAAAAATTTATTATTATTATTATTTTTAACAGCATAACAATCTGAAAAATAAAATTATGTGAAAATTAAAATCCACAATTAAAATAAAATCTAAAAAAGCAAAATTCTACAATTAATTTTTCAATATTATGCCTAAAATTCTTATCTTAAAAAATTGAAATTCTATTATGCCTAGCAATTAAATATGCAATTTATGCAAAAATTAAAATAAATTAAATAAAATGAAACTAAAATTGTTAAAATTCATTGGGTTGGCTCCTGACAAGTGCTTGTTTATAGTCGTTAGCTCAACTTTTTCCAAATTTTACTTTGTTTGAGCATTTAGGAGAATAATTTCTCTTGCTTGAATTGTCTCTCCATCGTAGTATGGTTTCACTCGTTATCCATTTACTTTAAATGTGTTTCCGTCTGCTCTTGTTAATTTATAACTCTATGCGAAAATACTTGCACCATTGTAAATGGTCCAGGCCATTGTGATTTAAGCTTCATAGGAAAAAGTCGAAGTATGGAATTGAACAACAATACCTATTGTCACTACTTCAAATGAAAGTTTGTGAATGTGCTTATCATGCCAAAGTTTCATTTTCTCTTTGTAAATTCTGGCATTCTCATGTAATTCATCCAAATCTTATCAAACTCGTTCAATTAAAGCTGAAGCTTCTCTCAAACCTTCTTAAGATCAAAATTTAATAGTCTAATGGCTTAGTATGCCTTGTACTCCAATTCCACAGGAAGATGGAAGGCCTTCCTAAAGACTAAACGTTAGGGAGACATGTTAAGGGACATTTTGAATTCCATTCTACATGCTCATAATACATTGTCAAACTTATATGACCAATCTTTTCTTGAATTTGGCACTTTCTTCTCCAAGATGCGCTTCAACTCCCTATTTGAAATGTCTACCTATCCAATCATCTGTGGATGATAGGGGTGACAATCTTATGGGTGACTTTATATTTCTTGAGCAAGGTTTTAAACTACCTATTATAGAAATGACTTCCACCATCACTTATAATTGCTATAAACACTCCAAATCTTGACAAAATGAATCTCTTAATGAATTTAGTCACCAATTTAGCTTCATTTGTATGAGTGGTAAGTACCTCAACCTACTTAGACACATAATCAATAACAGCTAAGATATAAAATTGCCTATAAGATGGTGGAAATGGCCTTAAGAAATCAATGCCATACATATCGAGCAACTTAACCTCAAGAATATTATTCAATGGCTTTTCCTTACATCTTGATATGTTCCATATCTTTTAGCAATGATAACATGAATGCATGAATTTCCAATTATCTTCAAACATCATTGGCCAATAAAACCCATTTTGTAAAATCTTTGCTACTATTTTAGTAATGTTGAAATGTCCACCTCTTTCCAATGAATGAAAATGAGTTAGAAGACCATGAATTTCTTCCTTTGACACACACCTTCTAATAAGGCTATTAACACATTGTTTGTATAAAAGAGGCTCCTTCTAAAAATAATGTCTACAATCTGCCAGAAACTTCGTTTACTGGAATGACACGTTTGAAGGTATTATTCCATGCATAATATAACTAATAATGTTTGTGTACCAAGGTGTTCCAATATTAAGCACAAAGACTTGCTCATCTAAGAATGTTTCCTTAATTTCCATATTGCTATTTTCTTCTTAGGTTGAATTTGAGACAAATGATCAGCAATTACATTTTAGTCCCCTTTTTGTCTCTGATTACAAGATCGAATTCTTGCAATAAAAGCACCCAAAGTATGAGACGAGGCTTGGCATCTTTCTTATTTAATAGATACTATATCGTACTATGACCTTTAAACCTACTAAATGTGACCTAAATTTGTTGAATGCACACATTTTGGCCAACAAATCTTTCTCTATAGTAGCATAATGAACTTGAGCTTCATTTAGTGTTTTGTTAGCATAATAAATCACATGCATTCACTTGTCCTTTTTTTTTTAGCCCAAGATTGCTACAATGACATAATCACTCGCATCGTAAATGAACTTGAATGGTTGGCTCCAAACTAGGGCTATGTTAAGACCTTCTTTAACTTACAAAAAGCATCAAAATGTTCTTGTCAAAATTAAATTATTAAACAATTTGCACACGGGTTTTGCAATTTTTGAAAAATCCTTAATAAAGTGGCGATAAAATTCTATATGATTAAGAAAACATCACATTTCCTTGATGAATGTAGGTGGAATCATTTTTTTAATGATTTCAATTTTCGCCCTATCCACCTAAATACCTTTAGTAGATACCTTGTGGCTAAGTACCACACGTTCTTATACCATAAAATGACACTTCTCCCAATTCAAAACTAGATTTGTTTCTTGACATCACTGTAAAACCATGGAAAAATTAATTAAACATGCATCAAAATAATCTTCAATTGCTAAAAATCATCCATAAAGATTTTCATAGTTTTCTTAACAAAGTCATTGAAAATTAACATCATACATCGTTGAAATGTAATCGATCCATTGGATAGACTGAATGACATTCTCATAAACGCAAATGTGTCATAAGGGCAAGTGAAGGTAGTTTTCTCTTGGTCTTTCAGATCAATGATAATTTGGTTATAGTTGAAATAATCATCTAAAAAGTAATAATAGGCATGCCTTGCAAGCGTTACAACCATTTGATCAATGAATGACAATGGAAAATGATCCTTGCGAATGGCCTTATTAAGCTTTCTGTAATTTATACACATCCTCTATCTGGTAATTATTCTAGTTAGGATTAATTCATTTTGTTCATTGGAGATTATGGTCATCCCAACTTTCTTTGGCACAACTTGCACGGGACTTACCCATGAGCTATCATGTATTAGGTATGTAATAGCTGCATCTAATAGTTTTAAAATTTTAGCCCATACCACTTCCTTCATATTAGGATTTAATCTCCTTTGGTGCTTAATGAATGGTTTATATTCATCCTTTATACTAAGTCCCATAATATCACTAATAGTCCATCCTATGGTTGTCTTCCTTTTCTTTAACTCTCGTAACAAATTTTCTTTCTGTAATTTAGTTAAATGAGTTGAAATAAGCACAGGTAAGATATGATTTTCACTAAGAAAATACATGTCTTAAATGAAAAGGAAGAGATTTTAGCTCTAAAATTGAAGCCTTTTTAATAGGAGGGGGAAGAGTCTTACCTTGTCCCAATTTCTCAAACCTAAAATTTTTAGATGGAGGATTTGCTCCCAAGAAATGCGTTGCACTTGCAATCTCATAATTATATTGTAATGGTGATGTCCATTGAACTAAGCAAGCTTTGAATGGATTGTCCTGATGTTCCTTTTGAAATACCTTTTTAGCCAAATCAATAATTACATCCACTCTATTGCACGCTTCAATGGAATAAGACTATTTTGTTGCCTTGAAGACATTAAACTCAATAGATTCTCCCATCACATTAAAAGTGAGCTTGCCCTTCTACACGTCAATAATGGCTTTTGTGGTCGCTAGGAATGGTATTCCAAGAATCAAAGGTGTGTTTACATCCTCATCCTTGTCTAACATAATGAAATCTACTAGAATGTAGAATTTTTCCACTAGCATGAGAACATTTTCCATGACTCCAATGAGTATTTAATAGCGATTTGTTAGTTATGATATCACCATAGTTTGTTTGATCTTACCAAGATTTAATTTCCTATAAATAGAAAAAGGCATTAAACTAATAGATGCACCTAAATCATATTGTAAGGGATGGAGAAACTCCTTGGATCCTTAAGTTTTGGTGAAAGCTTGTTTTGAATTATTACACCATACTATTTTGAAAGGGCTATTATCTCATATTGCTCTAGTTTTCTCTTATTAAATAAAAGATCCTTAAGGAATCTCGCATATGGGTTTATGTCAAAGACTTGGCAAATGAAAAATTGATGTAAAATTGCTTAAACATCTCTAAGAACTTGGCATATTACTTGTCTAAATTTTATTTTTGCAGCCTTTGAGGAAAAGGAATAGGCAATGTAGGCTTGCTTCGTTCATCCTCCTTAGCTTCTTCCACCTTATCATTCTCATTAAGACTAAAATTTGGTGTTGCCTCCTCATTTTATGGTTCTAAAATCTTAGGATTTTTAGGAATTTTTTATATTTTTATAGCTAGGGGGGTTGGGTATCTATATGCCACTTCTTAAAGTTAACACCTTACATTGCTCTCTTAGGTTGACTTTTGTCTTACATGGCAATGAACGTTACATTATAGCACCAACATTATTTGCCAATTGCCTAATTTACGTCTTTAAATTTTAATTATGTTGTTCCATTTGGTTTACCCTTAACTCAAGCTTATTTATCTTCTCTAGCTAGGTCTTTACCTTTTCAAGCTTCTCAATGAAGAACTTTTACATGTCTTAAGGTTGTTTCTCCTTTTATCGATTGTGCTAACCCATATGTACACCACTTTGTTACCATTGAGGAAAACCAGGAGCATGAAAAGGTTTAGCTTTATTAGCTTGTTTTCTCTATGAGAAGTTAAAATGATTCCTCCATCCAGGGTTATAGGCGTTGGAGTAAGGATTATGAGGCTGCATGTTGAAGTTGGACACATATTATATATGCTCGATAAAATTTTGAGTGAAAAGACTCTTTATTTTGCATTCAGTACTCAAGTGTTCTTCAACACACCATTCACAGCTCATTGTTGGTGAGTTAATAGCATGCACACTCACCCTATTAAGTTTCTTTGCAAGGGCATCCACCTTTGTGTTTAGCATAATGTACGCATCAATGTCATGAATACTCACAACCTTTTTATTGATCCCCCTTTCACTTGCTCATTGGTAATTGTTTGAGGCCATCTCTTCTAATAAAGCATATGCTTTATCAGTTGACTTCAATATGAGTGCACATCTTGCTACAACATTAATAGTAAAGTGTACTGAATAGTTAAAGCTGCTATAAAAGGTTTGGACTATCAACCAATTCAACAAACCATGATGTGGGCATTTTTTTGCAACTCCTTAAATCTCTCCCATGCTTCATATAATGTCTCACCCAACTCTTACTAAAAACTTTAAATTACTTGCCTCAATTGTATGTCCAGTGGAAAAAATTTAACCAAAGAAGCTTTAGAGAGATCGTCCTAAGTAGCAAAGAGTTAGGTGTCATAGAATTCAACCATCATTTAACTTTATCTCTAAAAGAGACGGAGAATAACCCTAATCGAATTGCATTATTTGTTGCCACATTAATCTTGAAGGTTGGGCATGTTTCCAAGAAATTAGTGATGTGGGCATTTTGATGTTCAGTAGCTCACCATTAAATGTGTTTTGTTGCACCATCTAGATTGATTTCAAAATTAGTGTTGGCAAGTGTCAGTTTCACAATGCTTGACTAAGTTTTTCGGGTTTGTGGCATGGCAAATTCTCATAGAACTCTTGGTCTTCTTTCATCACTCGTTATATCCATAAGCAAACACCTTTCTATTTTTGGATTTACCTTTAAATGTGGAATGTGTGTTTGATTTCAACATCAAATTCAATTAGTTCTAGAATTTTCGAATGTCGCATATACTAAATGCTTCACCTAGTAAAAGGATAAAGTGCAATTAGACTCATAAAATTGCTAAAAATGCATAATTGAAGTACTAAATTAATAGATATCTTAAGTGAATTTAATATTATGAAAAATCAATCATCGACAATGGTGTCAAAAACTTATTGTGTGTAAAACTCTTGCAAGTGTACAAATCAATCCAAGTAATGTAATGCGAAGTAGAGACCGTTCCCATAAGTGTAACAAGTGAATTGATTAAATAAATAATTAAACTAAACCTAAAATTCTAAAATAAATTAACAAAATATAATTTAAATTAAAGAAAACTCTTTTGCAATTGATATCTAGGGAATTCGGGTACGCCATAATACTCTCCAAAATTATACCAAGGATTTTGTTTCTCAAATGAATGAATTATCTTTAAAGATGGATTTTCTAAAGTACTTAATAATCTTTCTCAAGCAAAATTGAGTCTACTATTACTGAGTTTGCACCTATCCTCATGATCTCAAAAATCAATAACAATGCATTAGATTCATTGAACAATTCGTTAACATCTCCAAAGGACAAACTTGCTCCCATGGTCTTAATTCTCTAGTTCAATGTGGTATGACTAACCTTGGAGTTTCGTTGTTGCTCCATGATCAAAGATCTCAAGCAATATATATATGTGGCCATTCACATACACTAGTTAATTAAGCTTAAACACATCAAATTAAAGACATCCAACATAATTGAAACTAAGATCTCTTCATATAATCATGGAAAAGTATTAGGCTTTTACTCTAATCCCTAAAATTAAAGAATTAGTTTATTTTATAAGAAGAAGAAGAAGAAATAAAGACTAAGAAACCCATTGAAATTAGAAGAAAAATCCCTTAAAAAAAGAATAATCCCTCTCTAAATAATGAACCCTAATAAACATTCTCTCACAACTTTGGTGTAGAACAAAGATATAAATTTCTCTCCTCAAATCTACTTCTTTTTTGCTCCAAAATAATCATCCCATCAAGTTTATTCATTCTTTAAAAGATAGCCTTCCCATGCATTTAATAATTTTGCTATTGCCAATCTAAATGACTCGATGCATGGGTTATGAAACTACCCTTACACTTAACTGCTAACTCGAATTTATGCTAGTGACTTGGTCAACTTTGTACCCATGCATGGTCAAATGCATGGGCCATGCAATATCCCATGTGATACTACTTTAAAATGAAATTTAGCTTTTTTTAAGAAATTCTTGTGTAAACACAAAAGAAACAAAAATTAACTTATTTTAGAATAAAACATTATGAAAAACTAGAAAAATTTCTAATTCTTAACATAAAAATATATGCTAAAAGAATCCCTATCACATTTCAACCTCTTTAACAAACACCTCAAAAGCATTTACAGCAAATGAGATTTTCATTAAGCAAATAGATGTATCCATAACATGAAAAATAATCTATATAGGTGATAAAATACTTTTCTCCATTAAAAGATGGAGTATCAAAAGGTTCATATATATTAGTGTGTATTATTTCAAGAAGCTCGACACTTTTCATGGCTCATTTCTTATTATGTTTGGTTTGCTTTCCTTTAATGCAATCCATATGTAAGCCAAAATTAGCGAAATATAGATTTGGTAGAATCTCATTATTTACTAATCTTTGTAGTCTTTCTTTGGATATGTGACCCAAACGTTTATGTCATAAGTGAACAGAGTTCTCATTTGTTGTACTAAAGTTAATTTTAATATTTTGGTGAACACACATCAGAGATATAGAGAAATCAGCTCAAGTTTCAATAACCATCCATAAGAATTCCATAATCAATAATGGAATTATTTTTATTAAATAAACTGAGACATCCATTTCTAATGTAAAAAGTAAACCCATTAACATTAAGTTTCGATAAGGAAACCAAATTTTTATAAAGTGAAGGTATATAGAGAGTTTCTAGTAGATCCAAGAGATGTTTGGTATTTAAAACAAGATGATAAATCCCTATGCCTTTAATTGGGGGCCTTCTTTTGGTTCCTCATGAATAACAAGTTCTCATTTGGGTTTGCATTTTAGATTGTAAGGAATCCCTTTACTGTATTAGAAACATGAGTAGTGGAACCAAAATCCAATCACCAAGTGTTAGAAGGGACTTCATATAAGTTTAATTAAAAGATTATAGAATCATTAATGAAAGATACCTTTCCTTTCAAATCAAGCTTTATGTTTCAAGTAGTCTTTTTGATATTGTCCTTCTTTCTCATAGAAGTGACATTTATCTGCCTTCTTTTCCTTCTTATCATCATCAACAACCTCTATCACTCTAGCGGGTTCTTTATTCTTAAATTTCTTGGATTTTGGTTTGATAACTTTACCAGTTCCTTAACCTATTAGGTTTACTGAACAAACTCCTTGTGCCTTTAGTATCATTTCCTCTTGAGTATACTTACTAGCCAACTCATTAATATCCCATTTATCCTTAAAAAGGTTATAGTTAATTTGAAAAGGCATATACTTTTAAGGCAATGAGTTCAAAATGAATTGTACCAAAAAGAGTCATTCACAACCATCCCTAGGGTCTTAAGTCTTACTGCAATATTAGTCATATCAAGGACATATTGCTATATACTTTGTGAGTCATCATACTTAATAGTCATGAGTTCAGCCTTTAGTATCCTTACAAGTGACTTATTAGTGGAACAAAAACACTCTTTCACAAGCTTAAGTTATTCTTTAGCAGTTACACTTTCTAGACGAATAGACTTAATGTTGTTGGCAATTATCATTCGCATGAAACTAAGACATAATCTATTAGATCTGTCTCATACTTTATGGTTTAACTTTTCATCCCCATTGCTCATATTAGTAATGTTAGCAGGCTTTTTTTTCTAATAGTACCAAGTCAAGATCCAAGATACCTAAATGGAAATTGACTTATGCACACCATTTAGAGAGGTTTAAATCATTAAAAATGTTGATAGCAGAAACATGCAAATGTAGAGAAACAGCTTAAATTAACAAATTTAGATAATTAAACACATAAAATATATTATAGATTTCCCTTGTGTGTTTGTGTATGTGTGTGTGTACACACATCATAATTAGAATGCTATTCAAACTTTATAAGGTAATTAAAATTTTTTTTTTATCAAATATATACAATATCTTTGGATACCCATGATACATTTAACAAGAAAATATTAGATTTCCTCTTTTATGATTATTAGTTATAGCCAAAATATAGATTTCTACCATCCAATAAATATTTATGACTTAAACAATAACATTCTATAAAATTTCATAAATCCTATGATCATACATTAAAACTAGTTTCATAATACTTAAAGAATGAAGATGGAGCAAAACTTTATTTGAGGTTAAGTATATTACTAAATGACTAACTTGACAAAAAAAAAATCAAGACTTTAGATATTAATTGTCCAAAATCAAAACTTTAATGGTCAAAAGTATTTTTCTTAATGCCGAATAAAAACATTAAAATAAAAAAAAGCAACAATAATTTTAGGCAATACCCATTAGTCATAAACATAAAATATAATTATCCATCTTAATGCATATTCAATCAATGATACTATAAAAAAAATATATGTATTCAAAACTCTAGCTCTGTTACAACATTTAAAATTAAAACTTGAGGCAACATAATGACATCATAATTTAAATATAATCACAATTATAGGATGTTGAATAAATAATTTATTACATAAAGTAAAATATAAAAAAAAATACTTGATGCAGAATTCGACATAATTGTAGAAATAATTGAATCTAGTTGAATTTTGATTCCCTTTCTTGTTAAAAATTGGTTTTCTCCCTTGACCTTAATTTTACATTGCAAAGAACTTGATTGATTGATAAGAGTTTTCTTAAGTCTGCTAACTCTAATAGGTGGAGAGAAGACTTATTCTTTATATATAGAGAGAGCTTTAAGTATGGTACATCCATCAAATACCTAGATCAATGGCTTATTTCACTACTAAATAGGAACTTTAACTAAATAGAAACTAATAAGAACCTTAACCAAATAGATAACTATAGAAACCTTATCCAAATAGAAAACTATAGAAATCCTAACCAATAAGAAACTAATTAAAAATATTAAATGTGGACTAAACTTTCGAACCATATCTAACATTTAATAGTAGCATAACAAAAGAAATTGTGTACCTATTACATATAGAACAAAATTTTCATTTGATTATCTAAAATTTTGATATTGAAAAAATAGATTAACTATATATATTTTTTGTCAATTTTGACAAGGTTCATGTAATAATTTTTCAATATTTTTTTTGAGACGTAATTTCTTAAGAGTACCAAAATTATTACTAGTTTTCAGAACTTCAATTGCTTGTGTACCTTCGAAAACCTTCTCATCAAAATGTCTTAATCAGTCAATATGTGATCGTTCAATATTTGGCAAATGAATATTCTAAAATCTTAAATTCTTTTGAATTCTTCAACTTTAGGTATACTTGGATTGGTATAAACTTTGAAGATTTCAAAGTTGACAAATAAATATTATCTAAATTTATAAATAAGAAATCAAGTGACATGTAAATATTATACACAAATATTTAATAATTTACATTAGTATTATTATAATTTATACTGTTGAATTTTTTCACCTAGGTTGAAGTGTAAATAATAATTTTTGTTGTCTCATTGCACAACTTTTTCTATTCTTGATATTTCTTAATTAAATCTTCCCAAATGCTCACTCAAACTTTTTTATTTTTGCATGGATATAGTGAAAAGAATTATTTAAAAATATTTAATATTAAGTGAAGTTTAAAAATAATATTGAACTTAAATCTTAGGGCTCAATAACTAATGTCTCAATTGAATTAGCACCAAAAGTCTTTTGGATTTGAGTTTTTCTACTTAGCATTCAAAAATGTTTGCAACATATATAATTTATTGAATTATGTGGTAAATTATGTATCTTTAAAATTTACTAACGTTTCAAAATTGTAAATTTATATTACGTATGAGGAAATAATTTTTATCACACTATTGATTTATTTTGTCAAAATCCAAAAGATTGAATTCGGTGTCTTGAAATTGAAATATCATCATCACTTACTTCTTCAACAATTTTTTTTTTTTTGAAAAACAAATGTATATTTATTGTCCCCAATAATTCAATAAAAATTTTTTTTATTGGGAATGACACTAAAATGTTTGATTAAACATATTCCACTTTCTTTTAATAATCCTTTAAATTGAGCTGCTATATTTTTCTTCAAGAAGACATGAATATTGTTTGTCTATATTGAAGTTAGGAAGAAAATTAATATAAAATAAAATAATAAATAAAAGTGTCCTGCTTATTTTTCTACTTTATATCGTAAAAAATGTAATTGTGCTACCTTCTCATTTTGGTGTTGTTGAAACTTCATTTTTCAAATTGTTTTTTCCAAATCTCGGCACCCTCACTTCGATTCTCTAATATTCCTTCTCATAATTTAAATTATTGATTAAGAAATATTGTTGGCTTTTTTTCACAAATCATCCTCTATTAAGAATGAAAATAAATAATTAAAATAAGTAACTAATTTTGACTCATTATGAATATGAAAGCAAAAAAAAAGGAGCAGAAAAAACTTCATGATGTTTGACATAAAGTGTTTGGTGAAAATAGGGAACCAAATCACAAATTATGAAATAAAAATAGTGAAATAGAGAGCATAAGATATTATAGTTTTCTTTATAAAATTTGTACTATATTAGAGTTTGTGTTCATAAATATAGTATAAATATCATTAAATTTATAATCAAATAAAGACTCAATATTTTTCATATTCACATTGTGCAATAAAGTATAAAGAATGAAATAAGTTATGACATTATTTCTAAATAAATGTATTTTTCATTAATGTATTGTAATTGTCAATAAATTTTACATAGCGATCATTAATTTTGTTTTGGAGGTTTAAATAAATTATGGTATAATTTGTGAATGAATGTATTATAGTTATATTTTTAGGCAATAAAATAATTTGTGATATAATTTATGGCATAATTTGTGGATGGTAGAAAAGGTGATATGAAGTTGTGAATTACTATATTTGATATCAATATGAAATTTTAAATATTTGTAATTGTTAATAAGTTTTAAATAGTGATTATTGATTATATTTATGATATAATTTATGGTACAATTTATAAATTAATTTAATGATATAAATTATGTCATAATTTGTGGATGATAAAAAGGGTGGTAGGAGGATGTGAATAGTTGTGTTTTCGCATTAATATGATATTTTAAATATTATAACTATCAATAAATTATAAATAATTGATCATTAATTATATTTATGATATAATTTATCAATGAATTTAATTAAATTATCATTAATGAATAATTTTTAGAATATATATATATATAAAGTAAGTCAAATATCACATTAGGAGATTGACAGGGGGTATAGTCTTTTGTCAATAAGTATAATTAATTTCAAAATACCACATTGATAGTTAAAATGTTTTATAATAAATATCATATTATTGATAGTTATAATATTCAAAATATCACATTAATACTAAATAAATTTATTTATAAATTATGTCATAAATTATCATATTTCCTACTCTTTAATACTCACTATGAACACATATTCTATATATAACCTCCAAAAATATAATTAATCACCATCATTTAAAATTATTAATTGTTACAATATTCAAAATACCACATTAATGTCAAATAAATTTATTTATAAATTATGTCATAAATTATTATATTCTCTATACTTTAATGCTTTGTGTGAATGCTTACTTTATATATAACCTCCAAAAATATAATTAATGACACATTATTAAAACTTATTGACAATTAGTATATTTAAAATACCACATTAATACCAAATAAATTCAGTTATAAATTATAGCATAAGTTATCCTATTAATGTCAAATAAATTGATAGTTACAATATTCAAAATACCCCATTAATAGTTGTAATATTTTATAATAAAATACCATATTAATGATAGTTACAACATTAAAATACCACATTAATGTTAAATAAATTTATTTATAAATAATGTCATAATTAATATATTTATAAATTATGTCATAAATATAATTAATTATGTCATAATTTATGACATTAATACCAAATAAATTCATTTATAAATTATGGCATAAGTTATTTTATTCTCTACACTTCAATGCTCAATAACACATACTCTATATATAGTCCTAATTTTATGAAGAAGCCTATAATCACCTATCTTTTCTACTCCACTTTCTTTCATTTATAATTTGTGCATTAGTTCTCTATTTTTTTATCAAACACATTATGTCGACTATCATGAGGTTTTATTTACTTTTTATTTCGACTTCCATATTCAAAATATATTAAAATTAATTACTTATTTTAATAATTTATTTTCGTTCTTCATAAGAGTTGGCTTGCCAAGAAAGGGCAAAAATATTCTTTTATTGAGAATTTAAATTCTGACATGGATGACTGGAGAATCAAAATGAGGATATCAAGATTTTGAGACATCAGTTTTAGAAATTGAAGTTTCAACAATATCGAGATGGTTCTTCTTGATGAAAAGATAATAAAACTACATTTTTTACTATAAAAGTAAGAAAATTAGCATGACACTTTTATTTAATTTTTAATCCTATATTTATTTTCTTTCGAACTTTAATATAGACAAACTACATTCATGTCATCTTTAAGAAAAATGTGGCAGCTCAATTTCGAGGTTGCAAGAATGAAAAATTCAGTTGATAAATCATTTTAGTGTAATACTAAATAAAGAACATTATCGTATTATTTGAGATAGCAAATATATGATTTTTTGGAAAAAAACAACTATTGAAAAAGTAAGTCATGACGATATTTCAATTCCAAGATACAGATCGATATGTGTTTTGATTAGAATCCTGAGTGGTGTATTTGGTATCCAACTTTGTGTTTTAACATTTGGTATCCTTTGTGTTTTAAGTTTTGAATATTTTGGTATCAAAACATCTTGATTTCGCCATCATTCAGAAAAGGGGAGAATGTTATGTCTATGGGTAGAATGTTTGGAGAACATGTGAACCAAAGGCATTGGTCTCACTCCTCTACTTTGAATGATGTGTTTTGAATGATAACAAAATAATAAAAAAAAACATCTAAAAAAGTTCTAATGTTTGTATTTTAGTGTTTTGTATCTTATAAATAAATCTGACGATTGGTCAAAGGGACAATGAATGTAACAGGCAATGAACAACTTTCAATGGGAGTTGTGACATACCCAACAAGCATTGAATACTTCAACAAACACTGAACAATGTGTAATGGGCATTGAATATATGTTATAATGCCCAAAGAGTTTTAGACCATCCAACGGGCATTGAGAAACTCACCATGGACTTTAGAGAAATGCTTGAGTTTGAGCTATGCTCTTTGGACCTCACCATGGGCATTGTGGTTTCATAACAGGCTTTGATCAGGACCTAGCAACAAACATTGTATATTCACAACAAGTGTTGAAAAAGTTATAAACTTTGAGCCTTACTCCCTAGAACTTTAAACGAGCGTTGATGCTTTGCAACAAACGTTAGAGAAACACTTTAGATTGAGCTAAAGCTTCTAGACCCTCCAAACGGCATTAGGAATTGCTCAACAGACATTGAAGGTATATCCAACGAACATTGAGAATTTCTCAACAGTTGTTGAAGCACTTTTATAGTTGTTGAATGAGCATTAAGTTTATACTTTCTAGAAAACCAACAACAAGCATTGATTTTACTCCAACAGGCATTGAGGTCAAACCTAAAAACCATGAAAGGATGAACAATGGACATTGGAGCTATCCGTTACAAAACCAAGAAGCGTTGCTAAGAGTCAACGGACATTGTCACCTCTAACGACTAGTTTTGTAGAAAATTTGTTAGATTGAACATAAATTTTTCCAATGGCTAGTTTAAAGTTTAGCTATATAAGGATCATTTTTGAAGACTAAAAAATGATGATGAAACTTTGGAGAATATTTGTAAATAACTAGAGAATATCTAGCAAGCTATTGTGGAAACCTTTTTTGTGTTGGTTTATATTTGAGTAGAGTAAGGATTGTTTTTGTTACTCTTTGAGAGTAGATTTTCCTAAGCACTAAAAGTGTATTTTCTACCTAATTGAAAGGTATTAACATTGCTTAGATCTATCATTGCTAGTGGTTGTAAAGGTTGGTATTGTACCTTAGAAAATATGAAAGGGTTGTGTTGGCTCTCTTATTCCTTGTCAAAGAGAGTAAGTGTAAAATTTGTCCTTAAGTCTAGAAAAGGGAAGGTTTGTTCATGAGCCTGGAAAAAAATAGAAAAGGTCTAAGTGAAAGTTTAGGGAGTGGAGTAGACACATTGTCGAACCACTATAAATCTTTGTGTTAGTTTATGTGTGTTGCTTCTACTTAGTTTGTGGGTTTTTTTTTTTTGTAACCCAATTTACCCTCCGTCCCCCTCCCACTTATTGGGTTGCCTCATCTCCATCCAAGCGAACATAAAATAGAAAAGCATATTTTATTTAATGATTTGTGTACCTTACATGCGTGGCACACACAATTCTTAGAAATTTTTGGTTAAACACATCCATGTCTTAAGTGTTAGTTGCATGCCCCAGGCCAATAATTGTAATGTATATTTTCTTAATAATGTCATGATTGCATTTTTTTTATTAATATCTATTTTATTTACAACTAAGTAATAAATTTCATGAATAGTTAATTTTACCTAATGTCATCAAGTATGTGACTTGATAGTAAAACTTTAGGTGTGAAGAATTATACTCTAAACTATCCATATTCAGTCATTATTTTTGGGATAATAATAAACGAAGACTAGTGTGTGTTTGATTGATGACTATGTTTTATGATCATGAATATGTGATATTAAGTCAAACACATAGATACATATTTAAGAAACATTGTATTAGACCAACTCATTATGAGAACACTACATGGATTAATAGTCAGAAGTGATTCTTATGCAATAGTATTAACTCAATCCTTTGACTTGAAAATCGCTATAGATTCCAATATGATGAACTTTATGCTTTTAATATAGTCTAACATTATCTTTAATCAGATGATCATACAAACTAATGTTGGACATAGAGTAAATTATATAAAGAATATGAGTGATTGAGAAAAAATTTGTCCCTCATATATTTATGAGAAATATGTCTCTAAGCCCTTCGATAAGTTAGACTGAAGAGATTGCATGGTCATGCAGTAATGAATTGATAAACGTTATTAATGTCATTTTGCATCAGTCTACTTAGAGATCAAGAAAGAATTGAACTGTATAAGGATTGCGTGATCCATGCTTTATGTTCAATTGAGATATAATGTGATAAAATAATTATAATACTATTTGTGAAATAGGTTAAGGTCAGATTATTGAACTTCACATAATTTAGGTCGTCATAATATCTTGCTAGAGGTCACTTATGACTTATAGATTATAAATAGATTTTGGGCCATTACCAACATTATATGAACCTACAGGGCCGCACACATAAAATAGACTCAAAACGAAATTGTGTTTACTATTCTCTCCATTTATAGTTAAAGATATTATCTAAATTATTTTAGGTATCTATTTCATTTTTTAAAAGGTTAAAAATAAAATTGGATATTATTTTTATCTGTATCTTTTAAGATACACAATTGACATAAAATATCTTAACAGTTAAGATACACACACATTTTAGGGTTTTCTAAATGAAAAAGGAGTATTCATGTTTTTCATCAAAAAACACAGAAGACATTTTAGAGAGAAAAAAACCTTACACATAACTCGTTTTTGGATAACTCATTTTTGGAGATAACCTATTCGAGTGGATACTTGTAGAGGACGATCATCTTTTGGTGACATCTTGATTCGACTTCAAACTAGAGGCGAAGTGTTACTGGTGTAAACCCCCTTTGAACCTTTCAACAAAACTGTCACCTTTAGTACAAATTGGTAAGATTCACATCATTTCTTTTTAATTTAATCGAATCACATGGATGCTTAGTGAGTTTTTTTTTTTATGGAAAATTTGTGATTTTTCGTTGTGCATGTTCTACAAAACTCAACATTAAGATCACGGTGAACCATTCTACTCAAAACCATAAAGAAAGTTTTGTTTATTGTTAACCTGGTCATTCCCTTTTGGGCAAAAGGAGTAGACTTTACATTGTTAATATCATAAAAAGTGGGCAAAAGGAGTAGACTTTACATTGTTAATATCATAAAAAGCTAGGGGTTGTTATTCTGAGGGGTTAATAATTTTTTTTTTTTTACAATGTCATGTGATTAGATGCTCCCATAGAGATCATGATGAGTTAGTTATTAGTGTAAGTTGGGAAGGAGGAATTTTAAGCAAATCCATACTCATGGTGGGAATTGAACTTGCAATCTTATAGTTATGGAACATCACCCCTATCCACTCAATCATAAATGTGGTGTCATTATTTGAAAAAATGCATATAGGAATATCAAAGGAACAAATGATGACTCCTTCATAAAGTTTGCCACAATCAGTGGTGGCTTTCTTCATTCGGATAGCCTTTACTTATCTACTAAAGTAATTTATTGAAGCGTGAATCCATGTATGAGCTTTTAAGGAAAAACTGATTGGACCAATTAGAGTTAATGCCCATGTAGACTTTGTGGTTCCTTACATATTGACGGAGAGGAAATATTACAAATGAGCAATGCACCAACAATGAGATAACAAAAAAGGAAGAATTGATAGTTTTAATAAGCTTCAAGGTATGATGGTAGGGAAGAAGAAAATTAAAATTAAAAAAAAGTCTTAAGAGAAGGAAAAAATGGAGAATGAAACGAAAAAATGAGAAAGTGAGAAAAAAGCCCTACTTATTAGATGGTAGAAGTTAAATATACATCATCGAGAATAAGATAAAATATTTAGGTCTATAAAAAAGTTTTAAAAAATTGGACTCACTTTAATAAGACTTATTTTGAGATTATCAAATCAAACTTTTTTAAATTTTAAAAATATAAATTTTATTTTAAAATTCTACCATTAATTTAAAAATTAAATGCACACGTTATTCATTTGAATTACAAATAATTCATAGCGATTATCTCACATAATAATAATAATAATAATAATAATAATAATAATAATAATAATAATAAAGTAATTGGATTTTAATATAATAAAAAAATATAGAATTGATTTGATTCTGTTTTGTCTTGGTTCATGAACATGAAGAAAATGCAAATCTTGGAGGTAGGGGTGAGCAAATAGGTGGTTTGGTTGGTTCAGTTCAATTTTTTATTAAATTTTAATAAATCAACTTTTTTATATTTATAATCGAACTAAATTAAAATTTTTTAAAAAATCGGATTAATCAAAACCATTAAACCGAAGTTTATGTGTCTATAAATCGAACAAAATAAATTTTATAAAAAGTTCAGTTTGGTTTGGTTTTTCTCAATTAAATTACGTGTATTTTAAATATGGTTCGATTCAAATAATTTGATTTATTTATTACTTCAATTAATTTAATTTTTTCTGTTTTCCATCTAAAAAACCGAACCAAAAACTGAATTTTTTAAAATTATAATCGAATAAACCGATTTTGCTTTTGGAACCTAGCAAATCTTGGAGAATGACATGATCTATCTTGATCCTCTTACAGGATCAGCTAGGCCTACATAGCTACTAGCCGCAATAATTGGAAGCACTCCTGTTAACTGTATATCATGATTCTTGACCCGTCATGATGATAAAAACATCATATTATTCGAAGGCCAAAAGATAAAGAAGTGCAAGACTCAGTGTGAAGAAAGGTCATAGCACCAACTAATATGGATGTTGAGAAACTCTTTCACATGATAGGAGGCAATGGAGAGAATAGCTATGCCAATAACTCCACATTCCAGGTCTATTTACTTTTCTTTTATCTTCCACTAATTTTCTGTTTCTGGGTCACTCCTTTTGCTTACTATTAAATCTCCATTTTTTTTTTCAACAGAAGAGGGCCTCTGACATGGTCAAGCACATAACCATGGAAGCATTAGAACAAGTTTATCATGCACTAGGGCCAAACAGTTTTGGCATAGCTGCTTTAGGCTGCTCCTCCGGGCCAAACTCATTATCAATCGTCAAAGATATTGTGCAAGTCATTGAAGCTGCAAGTTGTAAAATCATGAATCCAGTCCCAGAGTTTAGAATTTACCTTAATGATCTTCCCGCAAATGATTTCAATTCAATATTTCAGTCCCTTCCAGATTTCTTTAGAGATCTAAAGAAAGAAAGAGATGGTGGGTGTCCATCCCTATATGTTGCAGGCTATCCTGGTTCATTTTATGGAAGACTTTTCCCCAACAATTGCTTGCACTTTGTTTACTCATAGTTTGCATTGGCTTTCTGAGGTCAGATTCATTTTTCCATCGTTGCCTTCTTATTTTATACTCTAATTTGCTGGCCTTTGAATTTTGTGCTGGCGTTCTATATACAAGAAATCTACTCATGCATAATTTTACAAAAAATTCAGTTAATGCTTCAGTTTGTGATATTGGATGTCTCGAACATAAACTGTTGGCTGTTTATGTATGATCCTGGTATAATTTACAGGATATATATATATATATA
>CATIWR010644378.1:0-18512 GCA_949677035.1 Omphalea diandra | reverse complement strand
TTTCCACCAACCAAACTTTATGGGCTGTATTACACTCTCTCTTTCGCTCACTGAGTGTTTTGATATCCAAAACTTAGATATATATATATATATATATATATATATATATATATATATATATATATATATATATATATAAATATTTCAAAATAAGTTTACATACTTGATATGCAACTTTGCTCATATTCCACACATGTGCGTCAAGTACTTAATCTTATTTTTCTTGTATAGTAGACTGACCTTGCTAAGCTCTAACTATAATAATCTTGTTATATTTATCCAAACGATTTGATTCTTTTTCTTACATAAACTAGATATATAATGACACCACATATTCAAAGTTCATATCAATATAAGATTTACAAAAAATATGATGAATTTATGAATTCTGTCTTGTTTTAATGTGATCTTAGTCTGTTCAAGTATTACAATATTAGCCACATCTCCAATTGTATAAATCAAATTGAAAAACTAATTTTCAAGAAGTTATAATAAAGGAACATTTTACATGTTTTACACATTGCCTAATTCAGTCTATAAAGTCACCAAAACAAATGACTAGTCTCAGGGTGTGCATGTTTCAGCACATTGATAATC
Source organism: Omphalea diandra (assembly GCA_949677035.1). NCBI lineage: Eukaryota > Viridiplantae > Streptophyta > Magnoliopsida > Malpighiales > Euphorbiaceae > Omphalea > Omphalea diandra. The sequence continues at coordinate 17,915 of CATIWR010644378.1, read as the reverse complement.
AGTCGCAATAAAGGAGCAATATCTCGTCAACCATGATATATTTGGCAAAACTATTTTATAGGCATGTATAATAGATATAAATATACAAGTTCTAAGTTGGACAAATTACTAAATTCCCATTTTATGGCCATCGAATTCTTTTAAAACAAAATTAAAAGACTGATGAGGTTCATCAGGTTTTAGATTAGTCACAATCAATGAGCCATATCTCTTTCCATACAACAAATTAAGCAAAAATGTTTTATAGGGATTTAGAAGTGATATAACCCTAAAAATTTCATATTGTACACTTTATCTAAATCAGCACAAAAGATCATCAAAATAAATGAAAACAGCTAGACTGATTTCGGTAGGTTATGAACCATCCCTAATGAATGAGCCATAGTTCTTCACACACACCAAATTAAGTAAAACTATTTTACATGCATTATATGGGGCATGAAGCTATAACTTTCATGGTTTATACTTTCCCTAATTCCTCTTATAGGGTTATGAAATAGTGGGTAAACAAATCTATTCTAATAATAAAACCAATATAATCAGCTCTATTTTCTTAAGCTTTAAACTCCAAACATGAGCTCTACCTCAAATTACTCTATAATTCTTACTAATCATGCATGTTTAACATGTTTTAAGGGAGGAATTTCATGTGATGGGAAGATAAATTAACTTACCTCTTTTGCGAAAACTAGAAAAGCTTAGTGTTTCCTCCCAGCTAGCTTAGTTTTCTTCCTCTTCTTTTTCTTCTTCTTCTTCTTCTTCTTCTTCTTCTTCTTCTCCTTTCTTTCTTTCTTTCTTTTTTTCTTTCTTATGTTACCCCTTACATTTTTACTCTCTAATATGCTCCTGAAAGATGGAAAATTCAATTTGTAAACCTATTCTAATAAGATAAAATCATGGCGTCTCACTACTATTGATTAGAAGTTCAATATTCCTCTTTTAATCCCCTTCTTCACTCCATCACCTTCATCCATCTTTTAAGCCCATTATCTCCTTATACTTTTAAATAGGCTCTAAAACACCATTATTTATGATATTACAATATGCACACAACATATAATAATTTTCCATGCAACTATACAAACTTCACATCTATGTTCAAGTGTCCCAAATACAATGGTGCAAGTGTCATCATCATGCCTATTAAATTCACATATCTAAATGATCATTTATCCAATGCATATGTTCATGTGGGATTGTAAGTCATTTATGTAATGAATGTGTTCATATGAAGATGCTAATGAATGAGGATAACGATGTTACACTTAATGATTCAAAGGTTGGACTCCCTATTGAAACCTTTGAGATTCTCTAAAATTGTGTTATTAATGCATATTAAAACTACTAGACTGTCTTCCCCAACTAAGATTTGGGTGATTCCTTCATCATGGATTGTAAGTATTAGAATAGAGATTATTCTGTTGTGGTTGCTTCTGACCAAAATTATTGACATAATTTACCTGATTTAGAGAAGTATTTACAAAATAAGAAGTACTCTGACAATCTATAATAGGATGTCTTCCTTTTTAATTTTCACACTTCACATAGGAGAGTTCACAACATTCATAAAAACTTTTATCATTGTTGTAGCAAGAGCATCTATCTTCGTACTAAGTATGTTAATCCCTTCAAGCTTTAGCATACCACCTGATAATCTAAAACCTTGTCGATCCTCCCACAAGTAACCATTAGATGCCATGTGATTAAGTAACTCTTAAGCTTTATCTGTAGCTACCACCATCCATTTACCACTAGTTGTTGCATTGATACTAATCTTTATAGAATTTCTCAACCCATTATTAAAATGTTTAAGGAATGAACCAATCTGGCAACTTATGGTTTAGACATCGACACTACAGGTCCTTATAACCTTCTCATACTTCATATAATGATTTATCATCTTTTTATTGAAAGGTGGTTATCTCATTACTAAGCTTTGTTGCCATCTGAGATGGGAGGTACTTGTTCAAGAAAGCTTGAGATAACTGATCCCATGTTACAATGGAGTTTGGTGCCAAACTATATAGCCAAAGTTTAGCCCTATCCCATAGTGAGAATGGGGAAAGTATAACCTTATTACATTATCTGAAACTCCATTTATCTTTATTTTTCATAGATCTCCATAAAGGTTAACAAATGAGTGTAGGGATCCTCTCCATCAAGACCTCCAATTGTGCACTAGACACCAACTAAATTATGGCAAGCTTGATCTCAAAATTATTTGTTATAATAGTTGTCTAGCAATGTTTGTTTGATTGGTCATGTTTGGCATAAAAAAATCATGCAAAGTTTTATAATTGTTATTTTTATTCTCATTAGCCATCTCTATATTTTTTTATGTTTTTTATCCTAAGGAGAAAAGTTCTGAATGTTTTCTCTATCTATGGATCATGTGGAAAGAGTTTGTGGCTACAATTCCCTCACATAAACCAAAAACACATGAAAGTAAATAGGCAAAAGAAATAAGTAAATAAAATGAAAAAGGAGAAATAAAGAAAAAGAAATGTCTAGATTAATCATTTGTTATTCCTAAATAAAATTGATAAAGACACTAGTCCCCGATAATAGAATAAAAAACCTGACATGTTGTGTTCATGCAAGTGCACATGCAAGTTATATTATAAAGAAGGGTTATCATATCCATAGGGACTAGGATATCAAGTACTATCGATATAACTACTATGATTATCTAGAGTTCACTATGATATTGATAAAAAGCAAATCTAAAAAACAAAGAATTGAAAAGGAGCAAGTAAATTGAAATAACAATGGTATTAAAAACTTAAGATCGAGTTATCCCTTATAATGGATGTAGATCAATTAATGGACTCTATAACTATTTCATGAATGGATGATATTATGGGAGGCTATTTTAAAGATGTTTAAACCTTTTCTCAAAGTAAATAAGATGATGTTAACATAAAGTAAGACCTATTCTTATGGCAACTTTTCACATTAACATATCAAACTCTGTGATTAACCTTAAATCCCCTTAGCCATGCATTTATCTATAAACTACAATAAACAAAGTTCAACAATCCAATGTTGAACTTTAACCCTCATTACTTCATTCAACATCTAAAATCACATAAGTAGTGGCCAAGTATTCATAAGAATTAAGCACATAACCATTAAATTAAATCAAGTCTCATTCATTCATAAAAATAGAGTGAAATTATAGATCACTCCATTAAGTTCAAAATCAATACTAAGAAAAGAGTTTAGCCTCTCATTATATTGGAAATTAACAATACATAATTGATATGAAAAGAATACATAAAACTCAAATTAGAAATAAGAAAGATAGCAGAGAATTCATGTAACTCGATTCATTAATCCTTCATTATTAAAATCTAAATTCTTGTGTTCCTTCCTTTAAAAAATGTTTAGATGTTGTTTTTCTCTTGTTTTCTTGCTCAAAAGTTGGCCAAAACTCTCTAAAGTTCATTCTTGGTTCCACTTTCATAGAAAACCCTAAGTTTCTTTTATATAGGGCTTTGAAAAAATTGATTTCAACTAAACAGTCACACTAGGGATTGTCATGTTTAGTAGTGTTTGATGCCCAAAAGTTGTGCCCACAATAGAATGCTTTAATATGATGAAGCATTTTCACATATATACATCAATAATTTTATTATCGATGAGATCTTGAATGGTGTGCCTCAATTTATAATAATCATCAGTGTTGTGCCAAATTCCTTAATGAAAGGCAAAGAATGCATTAACATCATACCCCTTAAGTAATGGATTAGGAGGTGGCCTTGGTGCTAAAGGTTTCAACACTCCATTCTTCTATAACCTTTTAAATGCCTTAGACAAAGGCATTCCCAAATCAGTGAACTGTCGTGGGGCTCTCACTGTATTTACATTGGCTATTTTTTCCCTCTTTTTGAGGTTATGATAGGGTGTTTTTTTCTTCGCCCAGATTGTTGCCTTTGAACTCTAATTCCTCAGTTTATAGACTGGCTTTTGTAAGATCTTTAAAATTTCTCACCAATATGCCTTTAATTCTGCATCAATAAGATGAAACATACTTACATACATACATTGATAGTTTTATTGTCCATGAGATCTTGAATCTCATGCCTCAATCTGTAATAATCATCAGTGTTGTGCCCAACTCCATGGTGAATGGCATAGTATGCATCAGTATCATACCCCCTCGGTAGTGGATTAGGAGGTGGTCTCAATGCTAGAGGTTTCAACATTCCCTTCTTTTGTAACCTTTCAAATGCTTTAGATAGAGTCATTCCCAAATCAGTGAACTATCATGGGGTTTTCACTACATTTACATCAGTTATTTTGTTCCCCTTTCTTTGAGGTTGTGACAAGGTGCTTATTCTTCCTCATATTACCACTTCGATCCCGACTCTAATTCCTTATCTTGTAGATGGAATTTTTTAAGATCTTTAAAATTTCTCACCAGCATGCCCTTAATTCTAATGCCTATGCCTAGTAATGCCCCTACCCCCCCCCCCCCCCCTTATGATCATTCATACTTGTTTCCTCTCTATTGGCCTAGTGGTTGCTTCAGAAGCTAACTTCTTCCACCTCTTTATGTAGTCATTGAAACTTTCACCAATTATACTTCAGTAACTCCAAATCTTGCAAGGTGGCTTCTAATGCAAAATTGTAATCATAATGCTTCTTAAAAGTCTCTATCAATTCTTTCTAACTTCCCCTAATAGTCTTGGGCATATTGTAATATAATGTCTCTTAGACCCTTTCAACAACAACTTAAGCATAATGTCAGTGGGCCCCCTGGATGTCTTCATTATCAACATATAAGAGTGGATGTGGTTAGTTAACATCGTGAGTCCTAGTAAACTTAGGAAATTTGGGCATTCAAAATTTTGTCGAAAGCTTATCGGATTTGTGGGCAAACAACTCTTTAATGTCAGTCCCCCTTTCTAGTCCCTTTCACTAAACATCTTTTGGAACCTTTCTAGTTGTTTAGCAAGGTCATCAAACTGAGTGCTCTCCTTCTTGCTCTCTATTGGTTTATCAGGAGCTATAACATTACTTCCCACTTTTTTGCCTAGTTTACTTTCATGATACTCCTTCATTCCAAGCAGATCATCATCAATCACGATAGGTTGAGGTGCCTCCATTAGTGCTTTCCCTTTATCGATCTTACTTGTAGATGCATCAGCCTTTTTCAAAATCTCATTGAAGCGTTTGTTTACCTTTTCAATAATTTTCTCCTCTAAGGTGCAACTCATTTCAACCCTTATACTTTTTATGATTTCAAGTGGTACGATCAGCTTTATGACCAACTATACTTTTTAGATTAGGCTAGGCATCTTACTTTTCCTAGCTATTTGATTGCCCTTTCTCTTTTATGAAGGTTTGGATAGGGCTATAGTGGCTGCGAAACAATGGTTATTTGTATGATGCATGAACAAAGTAAATAATGCTTATATGCACATGTTATTATAAAAGATCCTTCCAACCTTATTTCTCTCACACTTAATGTCTAGAGGCTCTTTCCTTGGTAAGTCCTATCTTCTATCAATGTGGGATAGAGATTCAATGGTGGTCCCCTTAGAGCAAGAAGGGTTAAAGTTTCAAAAGAACACTCAAACATTTAACCTATAAGATAATTAATTACAAAAGAGAACTCTTTACCTTGCTTGAGGGAAGATGCACATATAAGTAAATGATATACAAAAGTATTTACATAAGCTTTTTACACAATGAGATAAGGGAATATCCAAACTTTTACAAATGGGAATTTACATTGAAGGGGATTAGGGCAATTTTGTATTTACATAAGAAATACCAAACTGTGTTTTTTAAGGACTTCAACTCCTCTTCGGGGAAGAATGCAAACAGAAGGGGTATCATATTCCAAAGTGCCATTGGGTCTTACATGCACCTAAAGGTTGAGATGTTTATTGTAGTTAATGGCTCCCATAAGCTTAGGGGACAGTTGTCATTACCCCCTATTTGATATACCCTAAGGTACTTGGCTTATGAGTGATAAACCTTTCTCACCATCGTCTAAGCTCAAAGTCTCATGCTCGAAGACTTCATCGATTTGTCTAAGGGCAGACCTAGTGCATGTGGTGAAGTGTGAAGGCTACTTGAATGTAAAGAATTAACTAATGACAAGGTTAATATGGTAAAATGTGAACTAGAGATTAAATGCAAAGTAAATTTCTAGTCCTCAGTAGAATCACCACTATGACGCCATTGAAATGTGCGGTTATGCTTGAATAAGTAGAATCTTACTTGCGACTACATCCTTTTATTGACTAATAAGAGATCAAAAGAACGGTGGTCATACATTTGTATTAAACCAAATTATGGCTTGTGTTTATATCAATAAAGGATCTTTTACGACTCACATATATTTGAAGCCCTTTTTAAGTTCAATAGCTAATGGAGGACTAAGTCAAGACAATACATTAGTATCATCTCTAATGGAATATGGAGTCTCACCATTTGAATTTTTGGGACAAGAATCTAGGCAATGATGAAATATGAACCTACTTAAGTCATTTAGAAAGCCTAATTTATCTTCACCCATCAGAGATCGAGTTTGAAAATTGGGTATGGCTTAGGGAAGAGGTTAAGCGCCCTCAAATTGCCTAGATATTGAGATCTAACCTTTAAACATCTTTGGTTCACTTTTATCATTTTAACATCATTATTAATTAATCTAAGTAATGCCCTTATACATATTTCTAGTGTAATCCAACTAATAATGTCAAAGTAATATGATCAATCTTAAAGGGGAAGAGGATCATGCAACATGCAAAGAGAGGGTCATGCTTATTAATCAATCACAAAATGCATAATTATGAGCATCATGTGCTCAAGTGGTTACCTACACATAAAAAAGCACACAAGTTAGTCATCATCATGATAACAAAGCAACCAAGGCAAAGAACACAAAAATGAACATAACCAAAGGCAAGAATCTCACCCATAGTGTCCAAGTTAAAAGAACATAGGCATGTTTCTAAGCCCATCATTTCACATTAATAACAAACCGACATAACAAACCAAATATGAAGTGTAAGCAAAGTAAGATAGGATCATAATGACATGGTGTGTGTGATTCATGGGAAGTATAAGAAGGATAAAGTGAAGCATTAGGCAAGGATTAGAGTCATTAACTTGGATTCCTAGGATCATAAGATCCTCATCCATTAACACTCAAAGAGTCATTACACCTTTAAAATACCCATAGGTATTAAAAGAGCTAGGATATCAAAATGATGTAAAGGCATCTCCCATAAACCAATAACACAAACATTACACTAAAAACATGAGAAAAAACCAAAAGAGGAGTCATTGAGTGATACACTCTCTCCTAAAATGCTCAAAATAGCCACATAAAAAGGAAAAAAAGGTGATCAAGCTAATGAGCTAGTCATTTTTCCTTGGAGGCAAAGAAATGATTTACAATAAAGAGTAAAAGAAACATGCATGCGCCATAGGATTATAAGGTCCTTAAGAATGATGGATTCCTTATACCAATCACATTCATTATAAGGATAACGCAAACATGTAAAGAATTGAAAGGAGAATAACATGAAAAAAGCGAGTTAAAAACATTACAAACAAGTATAAAATTCTTTCCTCCTTATACAATTATATGAAAGAATAAGCATCAGAGGCACAAAACCTAACCCTATTTAATTACTGAAGCTCATAAAGAAACCATAAAAATCTTAGAAAAACTAAAGGAAATGAATGAGAGGAGAAGACTAAAAAATTATTACTCTTCTATCAAAGTGGGTTGTGCAAATCAACCGATGATCTGTATAACCTACTCGGTCTGCATAACCTACCTTAGTGGTTTATACAAACCATAGAGAGATCTATACAAAGTACTATAACTAAGGATTTTTAAGAAAAGAAGATGAAAAGAAGAAAAAAGAAGAAAGGAAGAAGATTAAGATTTTGAATGCTTTTCTAGTATGTCTTGTCATCAGAGGCACTAGCACCAACGGGTTATCCTCCAAAATGCAATTGAGAATACATAAGAATGAATAGAAAAGGCCTTGTACTACCTTTAATTTTTGGTTTTATAGGATGACTGTGTGGTTTTCTATAGGTATAAGGGTTTTGAGTCACAATTTCAGCAAATTAAACTAAAGTTGTCCAATCCTTTTTCCCTCTCCCTAATGGTGGAGTATTTATAAAGGGAGAGGCATGCATCAAAACTATAATGGCTTTCGTTACGCCATATTCATGACCCATCATAAACAAGGGCCATGAAATTTTTAGAATTAGGGTTTCTAAGTGGTCTATAGAGCCAACGAGTTGGTTGTACAACCCATTGGTTTGTTATATAGCCATTTAGTTTCCAAGGGAGAGGATTATAGAATATTATGTTGTCTAGGGGTTAGTAATTTGTTGTATAGCCAAAAAAGATAGTTGTACAACCATTTAAAACATGGCTTGGTATAATTGGGCTTTTAAGCCCTATAGGCTTGGTCTTGGTTTAAGGCTAAATCCAAGGCTTCCTAAGGCCTTCATTCTTCTTCTTCTTATAACTCTCCTTGAATATTGGGAAATAATTCCATTAGTTTCCATCATTGGGCTTACATCCTAGGGCCCAAAATTTAATGCTCATATAAATGCTTATCTATCAAATGGTCTTTCTTTCCTAAATCTTGATAGCATTAATGTTGAGTCCATTTATAATTTTGATACCAAGAAGCATAAATCTAATGACTTAAATTATAACAATTTATGGCATTATTATTTAGGCCATATAAATAAGAAACACAAACCAAAGCTCCAACAACATGGCCTTTGAATTCATTTGATTTTGAATAATTTGAAACATGTGAATCTTGTTTATTAAGCAAAATGACTGAAACCCTTTTTATAAGGCATAGTGAAAGGGCTAATGATTTATTAGGTCTAGTACATACTGATGTATATAGACCATGTTCAAATGCTAGAGGAGGTTTCAATACTTTATTACTTTAACAAATGATTATTGTAGGTATGGCTATACTTATATAAATCTAAATATTTTGAAATGTTCAAAATTTTCTAAAATGAAGTACAAAACCAACTTGGTAAAAATAATAAAAAAAATTTAATTAAATCAAGGTATTGAATATTTAAGCTAAGAATTCATTAACCATCTTAGAGATTATTAAATAGTCTCACAATTGAATCCATCAAGAACACCATAGTGGAATAGTGCATTTAAATGGAGAGATTGAACCTTATTAGATATGGTTCGATATATGATGAGTCAGATAGATCTTCCTATCTCCTTTTAGGAGTATGCCTTGGAAACTATTATGTTCATACTAAATAAGTTCCATCAAAGGCGATTGAAAATACAACATATGAGATATGGATTAGGAGATCTCTCTGCTTGTCTTTTAAAGATTTAGGGTTGTGATGTTTATGTGAAGTGTCAAACTTTAGATAAATTAGCATCCAAATCAAACAAATTCCATTGTATGGAATATCTTAAAGAAACTAAAGGATATTACTTTTATAATACTTTTGAGAATAAAGTGTTTGTTGCTCAAAATGACATCTTCTTAGAACAATAGTTCATTTTTAAAAGAACTAGTAGGCGTAAAGTTTAACTTGAAGAAATTTGAGAACCATAACATAGCATTGAACCACCTGTGGAATCTCAATAGGATTCACAAGTAGTTATTGAATCTGTGCAGGTAACACAAACTCCTAAAAGGTTTATAAAACACACCAGAGACCTGAGAGATATGGATTTCTCTTAACTAAAAGTAATGATTTAAATGATTTAGTGCTAACTATATGTAATCTTATATTATGCATACTTTTAACTTATGGTAACAACAGATTAAAAGTAATATAAAGAAGTAGAAATTTGAGGCATCATTGCCAAAGAAAACACCACTTAATCCAAAACCATACACTGTAAAATGGATGCCAGATGTGAGTGCCTTTGATTTCAAATGTCTTATTTTTCATTATATTATGCTATTATATCAGTATATGTTGTATTTTTTTGTATGGTAGTAGTCAAACATATAATGACCATATATTCACTCCACAAGTGGATATGAGTCATTATGCAATAAGCTGTCCAAGTTCACTTAAGTTGGAAAACCTTGATCAAATTGCACAATCATTGTTCTAACATCTACAATCCCAAATCATTAACCTTACATGTTCCAATCTAGATATTGAGAGGTTGATTCAAGGGATGTTAGTATCTAGTTGATGTCAACAAGCCCAATAGGCCAATTGGATTCATGGATGGTGCATGGTCAAAGCCAAAGTCAAAACTGGAGATTGGACTTTTTAGTAGATGGATTTAGTAAATCATTGTCTAGCCTAAAATAGAGCCAATTTGGATGTAATTTTAGTTCTAGATTCTTTCTATTGGCCCCTGATGACAAGCCCAATAAGTAGGTAAAAAGTTCAAATTTTCATGCTAAAACAAGACACGACACAATACTTGTTTGATAAGGTTTTCTTGTCTTAACTACAAGCATGTTTCAAAACTTGTTCCAAAAACATAGGAACTTATGTCTTAAGACAAATCAAGAACAAAATGTGCACCAATCAAGATTTGACATTTGGTATCCAAGATTTTCAATATCTTCCAAGATCTTTAACATTCTACAAGATCTTTTCAAAATTTTCAAGATTTTTCAAAGTTTTCAAGATTTGTAAGAACACTTCAACATTACTTCCTATTGGTCGAATATAAGGTCTCTGTCTTCTTAGGATTATCTTTATTAGTCTTTCATTATTTTATATAATTTTAAGAGATTTTCTTTAGATATTCCCTTATGAAGGCAGAATACTTCTTTTTTCTTCCTTATTTCATTAGGAATATGTTTTTTGGTGGCCAAACTCTTTATGGCTGAATTTACACTTAGATTTTTGGGTTTTATTATCTTTTCTTCTACATTAGCTAGGTTATTTTATAAGGCTATATATAGCCTTCCATTCGGCCATGATTAAAAAGTTAATGAATTATTCTTTTGGCTATAAGCTTTTGTGTTTATGTCAAATTAAGCTTAAATCGAACACAAACAAGTAAAAACTAATTCTTAAAACACTTAGAAAAATAAAGGAATTGAAAATAACACAATTGATTGTAAAAATAAATTTCTAAAGACCTAATTGCAAATTTGAAGAACAAAAGGATTTAAATGTTGCAAATTGGTGTTCTGAACTCAAAAATGGGTGAAAAATCAAATATGGGCCTAATTTGGTTTCAAAACAGCTTGCTTGCAATTCAAGTTCTTTTCTTTTCTTTTTTTGTCATCCTTTCTCTCTTCTTTTTTTTTTTTTTGGCATCTTTTTCTTTCTCCTTTTTTTTTTAATAATTTGAAGCTAAATAACAACTTTGAAACAAAAGAAAAACACAAAAACAATGCAATATAATTAGTTTAGGCCGAATTGAAGAAATAAGGGCATTTTGGTAATTTGGTGTCTCTTGAATTTTGTGATAAGGTTCAGCCTTAGACACCAAGAAATATCGAAAAGATGATTACTAATAAAAATAAACAAATTTGAATGAAAAAGGATATCAAAATTGCAAGAAATAAGCTAAAAATCAAATTTCCTTAATTTAAGGAAATTTTGGCAAATTTCTAAATTTCAAGGAATTTTCTTGAAATTGACACATTAAATTTGTAAGTAGGGGCACAAGAAAGGTTAATCCACAAAAACAATGAATTTAAATTGAAAGAAACAAAGAAATCCAACTAGAACAAGGAATTAAGTTTATTTTGCAAAGTTCCTTAATTTAAGAAAATTTTGCAAAAGTATGAGATTTTCATGGAATTTTTTTTAAGAAATTTGATATGGGATGATAAAACAACCTAATTTAATGATTGAAAGTGAAGAAATAGATTGAAACTCAAAAGATTTGTTGGATACAAAATAGAATTTAATGATGAAATAACACTTAAATAGATCAAACAAACAAATTTGATGCAAGATAAAGTGAAGAAATGAATTTGAACACAATGGCTAAATGAGGTTGAATTGAAGAGAAGAAGAAGAACATATGCAAACACAATAACAAGAACACAAAGGGATACTTACTTGACAATTGAAAGATTAAGCTCCGATACTAAATGATATGAATAAGGTGGATTGATTCCTTACTTGTATGTTTTGCACAAGTCCTAAATCTATTCAATAATCAAGCAACAAGATTTGATCTTTAAATTCAAACTAGACCCCTATAAAACCTATTTCTAGCAACCTAAATTATAAACATTCATTGTTAATCTCAATCATAAATTAACAAGTAATTTAAGACCTAGATTAAAAGTGTTTTATAAAATTATTAAGCCTTCACTCAACAATCTCACAAAGTCTTTTCAAGAACTTAAGAAGAGAAATCAGTCTCACAAAATCTTATAATTAAAAGAATTCATTAAGTTTTTAATCATGGCTGAATGGAGGACTATATATAGCCTTACAAAATAACCTAGCAAATGTAGAAGAAAAGGTAATAAACTCTAAAAGCTAAAAGTAAATTTGGGCATAAAGAGTTTGGCCACTAAAAAACATTCTAAACAAAGGTTTTTTAATGAAATAAGGAAGAAAAGAATGTCTTGTGACTAGCTAAAGAGGTATTCTACCTTCACAAAGTAATATCTAAAGAAAATCTCTTCAAGTTACATAAAATAATGAAAAACTAATAAAGATAATCCTTAGAAGACAAGGTCTTCATATTCGACCAATAGGAAGTAATCATGAAGAGTTTTTGCAAATCTTGAAAACCTAAAAAATCTTAAAAAAATCTTGTAAAATCTTGAAAATCTTAAAAGATCTTAGAAATCTTGGATGGCAAATGTCAAATCTTAATTGTTGCACATTTTTATCTTTATTTGTCATAGGACATAAGTTCTCATATTGTTGGAACATGTTTTGAAACATATTTATAGTTATCCAACATGTTTTGTCTCCTGTCTTGTCCTAACATTAAAATTACATCTAAATGGGCTTTGTTTTAGGCTTGACAATGATCCACCAAATCCATCTATAAATAGTTCAATCTCCAATTTTGACTTTGGCTTTGACCATGCACCATCCATGAATCCAATGGGCCTACTGGACTCATTCACATCATTAGTGATGAAAGTGATCAAGATGTTGTGCTTTTAGCTTTATGTGATTTAAATGTTGGTAAACATGTTATATAAATAATATTGGATATGTATTAATGCAGGAAAATATAAGAGGGAAAGAATATATATATATATATATATATATATATATATATATATATATATATATATATATAAGAAATAAAGATATCTACAATAAACAATAAACAAGAAAGGCAAAGGATAAGGAAAAGCCTCTCAAATCTATAATAGTCAAGCTTCTACCGTCATAGCCAATGAAACCAAAGTCTTTGAGACCTCTGTATAAGATAGCTTAACCGAAAGTGTTTCTTCTTGTTGCATCAATAAGAGACCATTTTGCTAGATCTCAAGTGTAAAAGAAGCCTATTAAAATGAAGATCATATACTACCATAACAATAAACTTGATACGAATATGGGTAACTTATCCCAAACTCATATGCAATTTTGTTACCTTTGCATAAGGAATGTTTAAGAATCAAACAAAGAACTTTAATTCATAACTAGACCTCTAGAAAACTTGTTTCTAGCAACCTAAGTTATAAAGAATTAAAGAGTGTTTAATGTCCAAACCTAGAATGAACTAACTCAATTTTAAGTTCAAAATTAAATAAGTTTGTAAAGTTACTTAAGCCCTCACTTAAATAACCTCGCTAATTTCTTTCAAGAACCAAAGAAGAGAACAATTTCTCATAATAAATCAAAATAATATTCATCAAAATTCAATTGTAAATAAATGATTTGGATGGCCTATTTATATGCTTTACTTTACTTATTTAAGAATAAAAGGCTTAATCCTAAACTAGAAAATTAGAGACAAAATAATAGGAAAAGCCTCAATGCCCATTTGGTCAAGAAGAGCATTTAACTTCCTAAATATTAACTACTATTACAATTTAAGAAATGAAAGAAAACATTTTCTAAAGAGGAAGAAGAATTAGAGTAAGAAAGGTAGATAAGAATATTCTTGAGATCTTGAATACCTTTGGAAATATTTGACTTAACTTAATTGTCCTTCTTTCCATGCATTGTCAACTCCCCTTATATCCCTTTTAGGATTATTATTTTTCCAACTAAAGATGCTTAGAATATTCTTAGAAGCTTTTTAGAACCTTCTAAAACCTTCATGGAATCTTCTATAACATTTGAGAATTTTTTAGTGCAAATTGCCCCATTTGAAGAGTTTGGAATTGTATACTTCATTTTGACAATCCACACATGAAATTGAAGTGAAAAAATAACCTTTTTGTCATTGTGAAGAAGATTGTCCAAATAAGGTAGTTTCAAATATGGTAACTTCAAATAAGGCAAATCCAAATAAGACAGGTTCGAATATGGCAACTCCAAATTAGGCAATTCCAAATAAGGTCACTTTAAATAAGGAAACTTTAAATGAGGTAGGTTTTGAAGCTCTTTTGTTGCTTTCCTCATTTCGAATGAGATCTCTCTGATAGTTTCCTTTATTTTTGTAGCTTTAAGCTTGCCTCTAATTTGGTTTGCATCATACACCCTCTCTTAAAAAAGATTTGTCTTTAAATCTTGACTTGTATCACTATAAAAAGAAACATAGCTAATAATAAAAATAACTCTAACACCATACTTACCTTATATATAACATTCAATCCTTGAAATCACAACAAAATGAACTTTTCCTTCTTTTTGGAGCTTGGAACATTGCTTTAAATAAATTAAAATTACATAATCTCATTAATAAATAGATTATCAAGATTAATGACATCATTAGTTTTATGACATGCAATAAAATGTGCCTTTTTAGAAAAGCAATCAACCATAATAAAAATTGAATGGCCATGTTTAGACTTAGGCAAAATAAAATTCATAGAAAAATCATTCCAAAGCATGCTATGAATGGGTAAATTTATGTATAATTCATATGGTTTAGTTTTGGTCTTAACTTGTTTGCATGCAACACTTCAACCACACATCTTTTATACATCCAATTGCATGTTAAGCCAATAAGTGTGTTAATGTAAAATATCTAAAATTTTTAGCACACCAAAGTGTCTAATTTAACTCTCCTCATATGCTTCTCTAACTAGAAAATTGTACAAATTATATTTAGGCATACACAATTGATTGTCTTTAAACAAAAATCCACTATGCCTAAAGTATTTTTCAAAAGCAACCTTTTCACATGTATGAAAGAACTTGCTAGAATCATGATTATACACATATAACTCTTGAATAAATTCAAAACCTAAGAATTTAACATTTAAATAGAAAAAAGCTCATACCTTTATGATAAAGCATTAGGAGCCATATTTTGCTTACCTTGTAATCTCTTTTTATAATAGTTAATCCATACAGTCACAAAAGGAACTTCTCTTTTCTTGGAACACTATGTATGCATCTAAATTTTTTCACCAGGTTTAAACACAATTTGCACACATTCATAAACATAAAGCTTAAAAAATTCCATCTAAATAAGAAAATATTACTAATAGAATACAAATTGCAAAAAATGCTTTTTCCACTTAGTTAGAACAAATACTAAATGTCAAATAAATTTGAAAAGGAAACAAAAACATTAGATAAAGAGAAGTTAAGTTTACAAGTAGAAAAACAAACATTAAAATAAAAAAAAGAATTTTATTAGAAGCAAAATAAAATTTAGAACCAAAAGAGACCTCCTTACACAAAGGTACAATCATTAGCTTTGAAGAAAACAATTCTTTGTCAACCTAATGTTTTTCCATTAATGCACTTTCTTTTTCATGAATGGCCAAGGAACAAAGAATGAAGTCTACTTGATGCTCATCTCGTTTCATGGATGGTAATCTTTTGGCTCCTCTTTGGAAAATAATTCTTAACACCCCTTCAAAAGAGACATAAAATCACTATTAAAAAAATCATATAAATCGTTAATAGCAAAATATGTCCCTTAAAATAAGAACATGGTCTGGGTGTTGGTGAAAAGTAGGTTTCCCTCACATCACTCTCTTTTACATAAAGATTTTGCTCTTGCACAACCTATCCTTTTACATGCATATCTCTTTTATTTTTTGCATCCTTTTTAAGCTTTCTTTTTCCTCTCTTATTTTACACCTCTTTTTGGTTTTCTTACAGCTCCCCTTTTGCTGCATAATTATTATTTCTTTCTCACTTGCATGTGCACATTCTCTCTCTCTTATTATTTCTTTTTCTTTTAGATTATCATTATCATCATTCTTGTTTGCATCCAATATATCATCATCTATGGGACTTTTTATTTATGCATTGGAATAAACCTCTAATGGTGGTGTATCTTCAATAATCTTTGCCATGCCTACTTCTTGATCTTTTTTTATTTTAGCTTATGTCATTGCTATCTCCTCCTCTTAGTAGTATTCTTTTACATTCTAGAAGCTTGTGTAGAATTTTGAAATAGTTACAACCTAATTCAAGACAGTGAATGATGCATAAATTAATATTACATTAATCTATGCAAGCCTAAAGAGAAAATATATTGTTAAAGTATACTAAAAAAAAATAAATACTTATTAACATAATACAATAATATTAAAATGTCTAATAATAACAATTTAGAAATATTGACAAAATCTCAAGGTAAACTGCGAAGCCTTTATAGAATAGAATCAAATAAATTATTTAAACAATTATAATAATGGTTAGCCCAAGAAAAATGAAGTTTGGACATACCCAATGAACGTCAAAAATGAAGCCTCCAAAAAGAGCAGACCAAGACTTGAACTAGCTACATATATCTAATGATTTGAAAAAAAATAGAGTAGATATGAATTGAGCTAATGCTCAATGAATGACAATTATAGCGCACAATGGAATAGGAATAGACAATCACACAAATAATTTCACAATATAGTTTGTATTTCTAAACATGATAATGCTACAAATAATTTAAAACTAATTTAAACAATCAAACTAGTGGAGGTTTCAAATCAATTGCATTTAAATCAATAAAATATTTCAAATAAGATCATTACGGTATAGTACTCTAGGGTGATGATAGTCCACATCAGCAAAGAACTAGATGGTAAGTGTGCTATCAGATAATAAGATACAGATCACCTCCTCCATATATATTAATGCATGACAACAAATAATGTAATCCTATTATCGAGATGGTCCACATGGCAAGGCCCAGATAACAAATAATCAAATATATGTAACTGGGTACTAAATACCAGTTAAAAATCCAAACTCATTCAAACGGTCATCAAATTATAAATCAAAATTTAAATCACAAAATTTCATATATCAAAATCTGTACTATAAATAATAACACTCAAAATCAAATATTAATAATCCAAAGTTTAAATACCTCAGAATTGACAATTGAAATCAAATATATCCAAAGTATTCATTTTCAAAAAATCAAACTATAAGTTTAGAATATCATATGAAATTTCAAACAATTTAAAGGTATGTTATTAGAAGCCTATAAGCATTTAATGCATAGAGTATTTAATAAACACTTTATCTAATAATTCATAAATAATTTTAAATAAGCGATAAAATCAATTTGTTAAAAACTTATATTAAAAGTGTTGTCCCTAGGCACCAAGAAGGGGGGTTGAATTGGTGTTTAAAAATTTAAAATAAGGATGAAGATAAGAAGAAAGAAATGTAAGGACACAAAGGTTTTATAGTGGTTCGGGCAAAACAATCCCTACGTCCACTCCCCAATCACTCAATTGGGTATTTTACTAATTTGATGGTGTTTTCAAGCTCACACCCAACTTACTACAACTTGTGTTTTAATGGCTAACACACAACCTTACAATAAAGTGTTTTCTAGGCTAACACAAAACCTTACTCAAGTGTTTTAGCAGGCTAACACTAAAACCTTT